>QODF01000083.1:193533-216291 GCA_024372805.1 Oostethus manadensis
AGGTAGGCAGTATACACGGAATACTACACAGGAGGTAGGCAGTATACACGGAATACTACACAGGAGGTAGGCAGTATACACGGAATACTACACAGGAGGTAGGCAGTATACACGGAATACTACACAGGAGGTAGGCAGTATACACGGAATACTACACAGGAGGTAGGCAGTATACACGGAATACTACACAGGAGGTAGGCAGTATACACGGAATACTACACAGGAGGTAGGCAGTATACACGGAATACTACACAGGAGGTAGGCAGTATACACGGAATACTACACAGGAGGTAGGCAGTATACACGGAATACTACACAGGAGGTAGGCAGTATACACGGAATACTACACAGGAGGTAGGCAGTATACACGGAATACTGACACTGATAGTTTGTGTTTGTCAGGAAGTTGCCAATAATAAAAGATAATAAAAGATAATAAAAGATAATAAAAGATAATAAAAGATAAACGTTTATGACTTTGCCGTCCCTGCAATTCTTTTCCGGACTAACCGGCCGTGCTCTTTCCGGCACCGAGGCTGGAATTGAAACGTCATTGATTGGCCGCTGATGGAGTCGGTCGCCGTGCGCTTTTCTGTGATTAAAAGGACGCGTCTGTCTTTGAGACAAGGGGCGATGCCCCCGAGAGACCGTGAAAGAAGCGTGCCAGTCAATAATCCCCGAGAGCGATGTCTTCCAGGATGCAATTACCCAAGCCCAATGGGAACTTTGAATCCTGCCCGCCTAATAGATCACATATGTCCGTACAGCCGACTCTTTGTGTGTGTGGAGTCCGCGCTGCTCGTGTTTGATTGGTGGAATTCCATCAAAGATGCCACAACCTTCTCCTTTCCATCTGTCATGAAAAGTCCAAGAACCCTCAAAACGATTCTGGCCTCGCTCCCGGCTCTTCAACCGCCACGCCGGGTCGGGTTTCCTCCGTCCCCCCACCACCTCCTGGAGCTCACCAGGCCTCGACCGCCTGGCAAAGCGCTCACGATTCATGAGCCGACCTGCCAAGAGAGGGCGGGGAGGAGGGGCTGCGGGCGGAGCGCGACCACAGCGTGGAATTTCTTTGCTCTTTTGTCATTCAAAAGCGGAAAAACGAAAGCAGATGTGGGAGCTCATCGGTAACGGGCCGTCTCCGTGGTGACCAATGCTTCGTCCAAAGTCAGACGGCAAGTGAGTTATTATTTAGAAATGTTTCTCACCGAGCCGAAGGAAGCACCGTCAGCATTCCTGGCAGCTCTCTGCTCATTTTTATAGTCATGACCAGCTCAGATGGAGCGTATTTAGCGTTTGGACTTCTTAACAGAACATTAAGTGTATTTCTTTCCCATGGTGGGCGGAGTCCGTGCTCCGGTTTACTTCTGTTGGTCTGATTTCAGTTTTGACGGTGGTTTTTTAACTCTTTGCTCTCCTCCACCAAGACGTCGACTCCTCTTTCATGAAATGAGCTTCTTGTACAATGCTCCTAATCATCTGCAGCTGTGCCACCTCAGTCCTCATACACAACAACAAGAACCTCCCCTCTCAATGGTGGTCACTGGCAGGGACTTCCCCATACAAAGATCATCTGTTCCAGGGTCAAACTGTGGCAATATTTCAAGCCACATTCGTATATAGAGGTGCGGGAAAGTGTTTCCTGATGTCTTGTTTTTTTGCATACTTGCGGTGCTATGAAAAGGTTTGGGCACCCCTGATCATTTTAAGATGTATATGAAATATATCATATAGCAGACAAACAGTCATATTTGAGAAGTGAAACGAAGTTCTTAGGATTTACAGAAAGAGTGCAGTAATTATTTAAACAAAATTAGGCAGGTGCAGGTATCTGGGCACCCTCGTTTTATCGATTTGAACACCTTTTGCACTAATCATTGGAACACAAAATTTGTTTGGCTAAGCTCATTGGCGTTTGACCGACATACACAGGTCATGCCAATCACAAGAAAGAGTACTTAAGGGCCGATATGTGGGAATTCTGATTAAAAAAAACCCTCATCCAGCACAAAAGGAACCTTATTAGCCGCTTGAAACGCCAGCACTGCGGCGTTTGAATGTGTGCGTGTGCAGTGTGCGCTGTGGGGTGTGTATTGTGCAGTGTGTCAGTGTAGTGTCTAAGTGTCTAGTGTGCAGTGTAGTGTGTAAGTGTCTAGTGTGCAGTGTAGTGTGACGTTAACAGCCTAATATTTTCGTTTACGGGATGTAAATGTTTACGTTCTTCACGTCCAACCAGAAAACGGAGAGTCTGCAGAGGGTCTCAATGCAGTTTTTGAATTTCAGTCATTTTCTACCAAGGCAGAAACCTTTGGTGTGACGAGTCCCGCGTCTTACCCATATCGGCACGTACTGCGTGTGTTTGTGGGGGCTGTATCTTTTGAAGCGAAGTCTGATGTTCCTCCTGTGGAATGACTCTTGGAACTGGTGGTTGTCACGCTGACACCAAAGAAGACATGAGCAGACAATTAGGAGGAGGAAAGCCTGAGTTGGTGTCCAGTCGCAGTCGCCATTGAAATCCTCAGCTGGTGGCCATTTTTTTGTTTTTTTTTAATTTTTCAAGAAAGAACACCTGCTAGAGCCTGCTGCCTACCTCCGTGGTCCAATCGGAGCGAGGAATAAATGAGCTGTGGAGGTAATTTGGAGATAGCCTGTGAGCTGGCGCCTGCGTTGGCTGCAGATAAGAAGTGACAGAAATGAAGACAAGAAAACAAGACCATTTTTCACTCTGCCTTTGCTAAATTAAACTGTCCCCCATGGTGTGCACCCCCCCCCCCCAACCCCCCGCTTTAATTAAAACACACACTTGCATGCTCTCTCTCACACACACACACACAGGTGGAAGATCAACGGACATGTTGAAGTTTCTATTTCATGAGGTTTAGGACTTTCTTCAAAGGCATCTCATGACAGTGCAGATGTTCTAATGCGGTGGTTCTCAAATAGTGGGACGGGCTCCCCTGGGAGCTCGCCATTGTGTTGCCTTTCCTGGTTTCAGTTTCAAATTCAGTTTGTACAGATAAGGGGGGGGGACAACATTTCTGGCCCCTAGGGGGGGCGTGAAAGAAAATAACTGAGAACCACTGTTCTAATGCAACACTGTTTGACCCATACCACCTTTCACTGCAGAACCATCTTCTGTTTTGTCTGGGGTTTGCCTCGGCTCTCAGGTGTGAAACTAACGAGGAACACTACTTGGATCAGTGTTGGTCTTGGGGCTCGTTGGTGCCCAGTATAATTGACCAAGATGCTGAACACTATCTTGGTATGGATTGTCAGCCAGAGAACAAAACCAGGACCAGAAAGTACTTCAGCTAAACAAGAAAAACACGGCACATGGTTGGCTGAAGTCCGAGGTAGTGAGGAGAATCTAGGTGTCCTTCTGACGGTGTTGGGCTTGTGAACCCCACTAATTGGGATTGCCAACAGCTGTGCCCCACTTTTCTGTGGGGCTGTGAGGCAAAGCAGCTGCAGCTCAGCACGAGCAGGAAATGCAGCCCTCCAAAACAAGAGCACAGGACAGGAGGCGATTCCTCCTGTCATGTGGAACATGACATATAGGGGTGTTATTTTATGTATTAAGGGCTCTAAGATGTTAAAAAGCATTTTTAGAAAGTAGTAAACAGGTTTTCTATATCTTGTATGTCTTATTTTCTCTTATTATGTCTACTATATTGGGCAAAAGGAGTGTTTTGTTTTATGTCTGGAGGGTCCTAATAATGGTAAAGTGTATTTAGATAGTGGTTTTATATGCCATTAGTATTGCATCCTACTTCATAGAAATTCACGTAACACGGTGGGGTCTAGAACCAGTTAAGAACCAGCCATAAACAAGAGATTACTGTATTTGTGACAGTTAGTGGTGGTAGCGTGGGGCGAGCATCTGCTGGTCGCGCCTGCACCCATATGGACCGGTCGGGCACAGCCTGAAGAGGCTGCGTGGGTGCCCCCTCCCATGGGCTTACTACTCGTGCAAAGGGGTTGGGTGCAGAGCGAGCCGGGTGTCGGCCAAAGGCGGGAACCTTGGCGGTCCAATCCTCGACTAGCTCTGGAATGTCACATGGAATGTCACCTCCCTAGTGAGGACCGAGCCTGAGCTGGTGCGTGAGGTGGAGAAGGTCCAGCTAGATGTAGTTGGACTCACCTCCACGCGCACCTCTGATGGGGCTGAACTTCATTCCACTTTGGTGTAGCCGTAGTTCGATGTTTGCTCGTAATGTCTGGCAGAGTCTCCTGTCAGAAGGAGTTCTGAGTGGGCCATAGAGCGGTAAGGTGAGAAGCACTGTCATCCTGGAGAAACTGCAAGTAGAACCTATGCTCCTCCGCATTGAGAGGATCCAGATAAGGTGGTTTGAGCATCTGGTCGGGATTGTTATTATAGTTTTGTAAAATGTCTTTCTTTGTGTTACCGCCTGACCAGACACCTGCAAGCGATGGTGGCCGCCGATGCAAGCGCACACAAAACGCCGCATGAACTCAGACATAATTTTAGGCTATCAGACAAGTTAATCAAATGCGAACCTTGCACCAGTCAGGCAGCCCGGCTGTGACATTTTGATTGGTTTAGAATAGGCTGCAAATTGCCAGTTGTGATGTTTCGAGGTGCGTCGCTACACTTAGCAGGTCAATTTGCTGTGAGGCCTGCCGAGCGGCACACAAAAACTCACTCTTGCCTGGAAGGAAAGTGTTCAGGAAAGGTATCACATGACTGTCTTTTTTTGTGCAACCACGTGTCCTTAAAGGTCCATTGGAGCATCTTGTCTGACAACCGCGTTGTACTGGACATGCGCGCCCATGTGACCAACCATGATGATGATTTTTTCACTTTATAGACGTGTTTTGTTTGTATGATGCTTAGGACATTTTTAGGTGAAACTTAAAGAGGATGCTAAAAGATCAGTAGACAAAAGGTGATCCTGTTGGCTGCTGAGTGAAACATCTTTGCAGCCGCTCTCGAGTTTCAAGCCAAGCGAGCCAACAATGATAACATTTTCCCTGCCAAGGCCCAAACCATTTTGGACCGGCACGCACACACGTTTCAGAAAGCAAATGTGGGTCATCAACACAGGTTGACCGCTTCCAGTAAACAGGAGGAGGAAATAAGCCGTGTTGGGGAGATATTTGGTCGCGTACGAGCACTCGGCATGCATCAGAGTGGATCTGATGCTGCAACGCAAATATGAAACTGCAGAGACCGAAATCATTCCCGTTGGTCTCGTTGGACATGTGGGAGCATGGTAACGACTTCACTGTTTGCTTTGGCTTCTTTGTCACTGTGTGTGTGTGTGTGTGTGTAATTTCAAGGCTGGAGGAGAGTAAAGAAGTATATTTTTACAGGGTAATCATAACATGTTTTGCCCTTAATTCTCCTCTTCTATTTCTTTAAACCACAACCGAGTGATTTCCAAAGGTAACAAACAAAGCCAAGGAAAAAAGTCTGCACATTAAAAAAAAAATATCTTTAGTGTGTGTTTTTAATATCTCTTTTAGTGGGATGTGGAACTTTTCTTTAGTGTCTTTAAAGTCCAAATTGGAAATGTCACTGTACAAACTGTACGTGTATAATGACAGTGAAAGGAAGGTCACAATTAAAAATCATACATAGGGAATCCCAAAGGTCACTCAGCCAGACATCAGGTCTGTTTTATGTTCCATCACGCCAGCCTCACCAGAAGATGATATGCAGCCATACGTGCACACCTCTGCACATACTTGCACTCTTGTGCATAATAGTGCTTGCATGAATCTGGGTGAGCGGTGATGTTTGGAGAAGAACCCTCTGTGACGTTAATAGTAGGAAAATTGCACTCTGTGGCGATGCTTCATGTTTTTCACCAGCAGAGCATTGAGATCACGAGCCAAAAAGCAGCAAGAAGAAGAAGAAGAAAAAAAGATGAATGAGCATATTGCTGTGTTGGAGCAGCGTGACAGGAGCGGCGTCGCAATGGCGGCGCAGAGTGAGCAGCGTGTGCCATCGCAAACACTTACTTTTACATCTTTTGGAAGAAAAAGTCCATCCTTGTACTGCAAGCGCATGAACACCAAAGACTCTGTCTTTGGCTTTTATACTCTTTTATCACTTTGGTCTACTTTTGTGGTCCTGGAATTCAGAGGTGTACAGTGTATTATTTAGTAGTAGCACATTTTCTTCACACACCAGCATCAAATATCAATGTTATTGCTGCCCCAACTAGGCATTCTTTTGGTCATGACATACTTAAGATACGCTCGATTTTTTTTCAAGTCAACCCGTGCTAACTTCGGGCTTCTCAAGACCAATACCAATAGGTTTTCATATGTATTATTTTTCAAATACAGCTTTAACTGTAGCTTGTGGACACCTGGAGGTAAAAAAGACTCAAAGACATGGATATGACCAACTGTACCTCTAGAAGTGTCCTGAACCAGAGAGCGCAACAGAAGGATGGGTAGAAGGAAAGACGCATGGATAAATGCTTAAACGAATAGATGACAGATGAAGCAACGGATGGATAGATAGATAGCAGGGTAGTTATGGAAAGGATGAATGGATGGATGCATGGAAAGTAATAAGGATGGATAGATGGATAGAAGGCTAGCTATGGAAGGGATGGATGGATGGATGCATGGAAAGTAAGAAGGATGGATAGATGGATAGAAGGCTAGCTATGGAAGGGATGGATGGATGCATGGAAAGTAAGAAGGATGGATAGATGGATAGAAGGACAGCTAGACGGAAAAACAAATAGATGGATGGACGGATAGCTAGATGCATGGAAAGTAAGAAGGGTGGATAGATGGATAGAAGGGTAGCTATGGAAGGGATGGATGGATAAATGGCTGGATGGATGGATGGATAGATACATGGAAAGTAAGAAGGATGGGTAGATGGATAGAAGGGTAGCTAGACGGATAAAGGAATAGATGGATGGACGGATGATTAGATGCATGGAAAGTTAGAAAGATGGATAGATGATAGCAGGGTAGCTATGGAAGGGATGGATGGATGGATGGATGGATGGATAGATGCATGGAAAGTAAGAAGGATGGATAGAAGGGTAGCTAGACGGATAAATGAATAGATGGATGGATGCCTAGATGCATGGAAAGTAAGAAGGGTGGATAGATGGATAGAAGGGTAGCTACGGAAGGGATGGATGGATGGATAGATAGATGCATGGAAAGTAAGAAGAACGATGGATGGACGGATAGATAGATGAATAGGCGGATGGATAGACAAATGCTAGATTACTGATAGCTGGATGGATGGATAGATAACAAATAGATGATTGGATAAATGGATAGGCCCATAGATGATAGATGGATAAATGCACTGAAGTGACTATCCCCACCCTTAGTCCAAAGCTATCTTAGCCTTTTAGCGTCATGCTACACATACAGCAAACTTGCAAATTGTTGTTTTGGTACTTTTGCAAGACTAAATTTTGATTTATGACTCCTGCGTTTTTCTTTCTTTGATTGGATTCTTGCTGCGCTCAGCTGCACGTGTCATATAAACTATAACTCTCTTTGCAAACAGCGTTCACGTCCATCATGTCCTCTTTCTGCTTCCAACACGCTGATAAGACGTTACGTCTTGTCATTTCCGATCATCTTTTCTGGAGTGACGCCTCACGTTATCACCCTAAAACTTTTGCATGGCACTGGTAAGTCATCAATCACAGTGAAGTCGTGTTAGTGGGACTTTCTTACCCACTTTCCCTCCCAGTCAAGCAGAGCGCAGCTTGCTCAATAAAGTGCATTTACTGTCTGTAGAAGTCCAAATCTGGATGGAAGACTCCAAAGTGCCCTTCTACCTGCTGTAACTACCAAGCCTGTGCAAAATTTAAATCAATGGATGAATTTTAGCTGACGCCACCCCAGAGGATGATGAATTAAATTTGAGTTTGAATTACAGCAAGTTTTAAACAAATATCCATTACGGCTACTGCTTTTTCAGGAAAATGAAATAAGTATAAGCTCGCCATTATCTGTAATCGGCATTATCCTGATTGGATAACCTGTTATGCATTCACTGTGATTGGTGAGTCACACGCAGCGAACGCCCCTCCCTAGACATTCTTCTCACGCCTCTCCCGCTTTCACAACCAGACACACTACAGGCAGTGACGTCTTGCTTGACCTGACTTCAGCTCACCTACTCTGTTATGCTGTATTTCGTTTTGTATCTTTAAAGTTAGTTACTTTTCCTCAGCTCGGCTCATATCTAAAGGACCGCTTCACATCCCGACATATGTGCTCCTACGTGCTGGCTGGGTGCAAAACTGGGAAAGAATCAAACCCGCAGACAGCACGCAAAGCTCGCAGGAAGTAAACTGACATGCGAAATATTTTCTGCGTGGACGCAGGAAAACTTTGCACGCAGCCATGTTGCAAAGGCCAGGCAGAGGAGTGCATGACCCTTGCATGTGTCGCAAGATTAAAAGCACATTGTGTACATTGGCCAGCCACAGCAGCGGCTCCTCCAGCTGTACACTCTTGTTCTCCGGACCTCCGTGGACGCACAATAACTGCTCACTTTGCGTACCCGACATGAATGCACCTTGCCCCGCCACGGTGGGCGGCTCTGCCCATTGTCCATTCTGGTTATCCCAGTCACGATAGCCGTAGATGCCGTAGGAAGCCAGTACGCCCATCTAGCAATCGAAGCGAGTAGGCTGCACAAGCCTCGTACGATCCCCATACACGTACGTCCCCAGTGAGTGAAAAGCACGAACGCTTTACATGAAGTTGCAAGCCATACGCATGATGTAAAAGCTGCCAACGGAGGGTGAGCGGCAATCACTTGCTCCATAAGTGCAACACATTTGCAACCACGCTGATACTGGACAGTATCACCCTAGATACTGGACAGTGGGCAACAACGCCCACTCAGACTATAGATACGATACAGATGATTTAGACGGGTGAACTGATACAGATGCAAATACAGAAAACGGTGCGTCTTTGCAAATGGAGGCTTTCATTTATCAGATTTAGCCATTTTTAGCATTTTGCAGAACTTTCTTCTTATTGAGGCAAACAGCTTGTGTGTTTTCGCAGCCTTTGGTTTCAGCTATGCATGAAGGACGTCACTGTATCGTGTTGATCAAGTCAACACCTCAAGCCCAGTGAGAAACTTGCAAGAAACATGCAAGAAACATGAGAAAAATGCTAGAAAAATCAAGTACCGTGAGAAACATTCAAGAAATGTGAGAAATATGTAAGAAACATGCTAAAAACATGGGAAAAAGGCTAGAAAATGCAAGTAAAGTGAGAAACATGTAAGAAACATGCTAGAAGCATGCAGGAGTCATGACAAACAGAATGAGAAACATTATAGAAGCCTGTGAGAAACATGTTAGAAAGATACTAGAAACATGTGAGAAAGACAAGACACATGTGAGAAACATGCTAGAAACATGTGAGAAACACGAGAAACATTCAAATAATGTAGGAAACATTTTTTTAAATGAAACACGATCAAACATGCTTGACGTGAGAAATTTGAGGAACATGTCAGAAACATGCTACAAATGTGAGGAACCTGTGAGAAACATGAAAAAGCAATCTAGAAACATACTAGAAATGTGAGAAGCATGTGAGAAACATGTGAGAAACACGCTAGAGCCGTGAGAAACATATTAAATCATGCTGGAAAAATGTTAGAAACGTGTTACAAAGAACGAGAAAAATGTGAGGATGGAAATCTTAGCTTAGCTTATTAGTATTACACAACACACTGTCTGCTTTGCAGCAGTGATTCATTTTCTTGCTGCCCTCTTTTCTTGGAATGGTATCGTTCGTTCTTCATAGTCGATTGTCTCCAAGTGTTCAAGTACACTGCAATTATACCTTTGTTGCCAGTGTGGGAAGGAATGCATTGTTAAGCAGCAATGAGCTAGTAGTGTTCTTTTACTTGTTAACATCCATCCATCCATTTTCTATGCCGCTTATCCTCATTAGGGTCGCGGGTATGCTGGAGCCTATCCCAGCTGACTTAGGTTGAGAGGCGGAGTACACCCTGGACTGGTTGCCAGTCAATCGCAGGGCAGACAAACAAACATTCACACTCACATTCATACTCTAATGGACAATTTAGAGTCGCCAATTAACCTAACATGCATGTTTTTGGAATGTGGGAGGAAACCGGAGTACCGGGAGAAAATCCACACACGCACGGGGAGAACATGCAAACACCACAGAGAGATGCCCAATTGAGATTCAAACCCTCATCTCCTGACTGTGAGGTCAACATGCTACCCGCTCGGCCACCGTGTGGCCCACTTGTTAATATAGAAATCACAAAGACTATAAATTTAAAAGTATTCCGTGTTAGTTTGAGTCCCACTGAGCGTGTTTGAATACATGCCAGTGTGTGGCCACTCAGCAGCTTAGTGGGAAAAAGAGGACGGGGGTGTTGACCGTCAATTGGAAGTTACATGGCCCTGAAATGTTAAATTGAAAAGTGTCTTTCTCCAACACAAGCAGTGCAAGCTGGTCTGTCTGCTTTCTACTGGCTGCAGGGAATTACAGCCGTGACCTCAGCGTGGAGACTTTCTGTTGACATGCCCACGCGGAGGTGGAGACCAGGCTGCAGATGTGTGGAGAAGAGCAGAGGGCTGCTGCATTAACATTCCCAGCGTGGAGGAGTTCTGTGAAAGAGCCCGACAGGGAGGGAGGGGGTGGTGCTAGAAGGAACGACTATCAGCTCACTCCTTTGATGGAACCAAAGAAGAGGCTCTTTTGCAGATTAGCGATGATCCACGCATTTATCCGCTCCCCGCTCCTACTGTATGAAAGGACTGGAGCAAAACACTGACAAAACTTTTAGAGCTGCAAAGGATGACACCAGATGCATTTCTGCAGTGTTCTCAGTGCTAACATTGTAGTCCGCACAAAAAACCTTACCAGCCACCGGAAACACCAGTGCTGCAATGTTTGCCTGAGATCTCAGAGTGTGTGTCTGAATACAGTGCACTTTTCTGGGTCACAGCAGGTGGCTTCCTCCTCACTATATGCCGGTTGTAATGATGATCATAATATGGATGCTCCATTTCTTATATTCAGACAGACTTTTTAAGATATGTTGTGTAGGAATGTTTGAGCCGTCATATGCAGTCTTCTTCGGAAGGGTCAGCTACCCACTGAGCGGGATGTACATCCTAGACGTGGCGTTTTATTGATAGAGCGTCTTTTCGGGATACCCTGACACCATGGGGTCAGGCACGGATTTTTGCTGATTAGTTGGCCTTAACGTTACTTTGAATCCCAAAAATGTTTACACGAGGATGGCGCGGGCCATAACACGACAAGCGGATTGCTCAGCGGGCGTTCATTCAGCCGTGCGGTGACAAGCCTGAGAAAACAGCACAGCACACAAGAAGGAGTCATTATGTGGTTAGGTTGTGTTTCTCATCAAGCCCAGCAGGTCCCACACATAAACACGTCCCATGTGCCACCAATTTGTGTCTAATCAAGTGCTGCCCTCTGTGGGCAGCACTAGAACAGCGCCGCCCCCCCACACGCCCTCACACCCAGGTAGGCAGTACTGAGTGGAGTGGGATGGTTTGTGGAAAAAAATCCAAAAAAGAAGAATCAGCAACCTCCAGTTCCCACAGGAGACAGTTCTGGAAACATTGAACTTTAACAAGATTACCTCCTAACTCCAGGAGGGAGGGGGCAAGGATTGGGGGGCAGACACAGCAGCAGCATGTGGCTCTCGGAATTTGCAGCGTGAAATACAGATTTATGAACTCCATTAAACCACATTTTGGTCTTTCATTGGGAGCCCTGCAGCATTTACCCAAATGCGGGCTTTGTGTTGGTGCCGGTGTGTGTGTGCAAATTAATTGCAAACAGATCGGTCTTTCACACACACATAAGGTCCGTGTAAGCCGTGGATGAGGAAATAAAGGCCACTAAAGACCTGAATTGGATGCGGACAAGCTAGTAGAGCAGATGCTGTGGTCTTTTGGGGAGCAGCCGGTCATATTGATAGACCCTGAATCTGTCCACTCCAATGCATCGGTCCCCCCACCCCTGATTGGAGCAAAAAGAGGAGCTCCGTCCATTCTTGTAGTTTATCAGACATATACACCCACTGATGTATAAATGTATGCCATCATAAAAAATCACTGTAAATGTAATAATAAAAGTAGTATTATTTAAAACAATGCCATTTAGTTTCTTTTGTACGCGTATGGAAATGGCAGAGGGAGGGACCGCCATATAAAATCTTGCCTACAGGCACCATTTTGGGCCAGGAAACAGGAAATAGTAACTTTTCAAGTTCTGGCTTATGCTTGGCACTATCACTAGTCAAATATTGTATTTGTTTACATGTTTACGTAGGGCTGCACGTGTCTGAGTGGGTAGCATGTGGCAGGAGGTTGAGGGTTCGAATCTCCGTTGGGCATCTCTGTGTGGAGTTTGCATGTTCTCCCCGTGCGTGTGTGGGTTTTCTCCGGGTACTCCGGTTTCCTCCACATTTCAAAAACATGCATGTTAGCTTAATTGGCGACTATAAATTGTCCATTAGAGTGTGAATGTTTGTTTGTCTGCCCTGCGATTGACTGGAGACCAGTCAAGGGTGTACCCCACCTCCCGCCCAAAGTCAGCTGGGATAGGCTCCAGCATACCCGCGACCCTAATGAGGATAAGCGGTATAGAAAATGGATGGATGGAAGTTTATATAGACATATATGTAGACATACGTAGACACCTTGTTGCCACCATACTGGATGTGGTAAAGATGCAGTGACAGTTTTAGCATCATCATGGTGCTTCATGAAGGTCCCTGCAGGAACATAACAACAATCTGGCTTTTTAAGAATGGCTACTTCTGCCACCACGTGTCACCTGTCAATCAAAACTCAGTGGTGCTTTTTTGCACACCAACATATTCAACATGTCCTTGGGGCTCAAACGCGTGGCCTCGCCTGCGGCAAATAGAAGCATTGTGGTGAGCAGAGCTGCCCCTGCAAGGCCTCATGCGTGATGGACTGTGAAGCTGTGTCATATACACTGCTCAAAAAAATTAGAACACTTTTTAATCAGAGTAAAGTAACCTATCAGTCAAACTTCTGGGATATTGATGTGGTCAGGTAAGTAGCAGAGGGGGTTGTTAATCCGTTTCAGCTGCTTTGTTGTTAATGAAATCAACAACAGGTGCATCAAAGGGGCAACAATGAGACGGACCCCAAAACAGGAATGCTTTTCCTGGTGGAGGCCACCGACTCCTCATCTCTTTTGGATGTTTTTTTTACGGACTGACTTTCTACTGCTGTAGTTTTTTATTTGGCTTGGATCAACATCTTTGTTGATAGCATGGTGTGGTACCTGGACGCTACAGAGGTTGCACAAGTAGTCCAACACCTCCGGGATGGCTCATCACTACGTTGCAAGAAGGTTTGCTGTGTCTCCCAGCACAGTCTCAAATGCATGGAGGAGATTCCAGGACACAAGTAGTTAGTCCGGGAGAGCTGGACAGGGCCGTAGAATGTCTTAAACCCTCAGCAGGATTGGTATCTGCTCCTTTGTGCAAGAAGGATGAGCATTGCCAGAACCCTACAAAATGACCTCCAGCAAGCCACTGGTGTGATTGTTTCTGACCAAACAATCAGAAACAAACTCAGTGAAGCTGGCCTGAAGGCCCGATGTCCTGTAGTGGGTCCTGTGCTCACTGCCCAGCACCGTAGAGCACGATTGGCATTTGCCATAGACCACCAGAATTGGCAACTACGCCACTGGGGCCCTGTACGCTTCACCGATGAGAGCAAGTTCAACCTGAGCACATGCGACAGACGTGAAAGGGTCTGGAGATGCCGTGGAGAACGTTATGCTGCCTGCAACATCAGCATAACCGGTTTGGTGGTGGGTCAGTGATGGTGTGGGGAGGCATATCCCTGGAAGGCCTCTACAGGTTAGATAATGGCACCCTGACTGCTATTAGGTTTCAGGATGAAATCCTTAGACCCATTGTCAGAACCTACGCTGGTGCAGTGGGACCTGAGTTCCTCCTGGTCCAGGACAATACCCGACATCATGTGGCTAGAGTCTGCAGGCAGTTCCTGGAGGATGAAGGAATTGATACCATTGACTGGCCCCCACGTTCACCTGAATTAAACCCAGTAGAACACCTCTGGGACATTATGTTTAGGTCCATCTGGCCCCGCCAGGTTGCTCCTCAGACTGTCCAGGAGCTCAGTGATGCCCTGGTCCAGATATGGGAGAAGATCCACCAGGACACCATCCGTTGTCTCATTAGGAGCATGCCCCGACGTTGTCAGGCATGCAAACAAGCACGTGGGGGCCTCACAAACTACTGAGAATCATTTTGAGTTTCTACAAGGACATTTTGGCAAAATGGACCAGTCTGCTGCATCATTTTTTCAGGCAGCAGGAAAACAGAAAGGGATGCGAGCAGCAGGAAGGAAGGCGCACAAAGGAAGAAAGGAAAGAACGCAGGAAGGAAGAAGGCAAGATAAGATAAGATTTGTCCTTACTAGTCCCACAAGGGGAACTTTAGAGCACACAAGAGCAGAGTACAAAGGTACACAAGAGTAAGTGTAAAAACGTGGTGATATTAATCATATACAAGTTATATACACTACTTACGATTTACATCTGGGAACAAACCACAGGTTTATTGCACAGTTACTGTGTAGGATATTTTTGTTTGTTTTGCAGTTTTTGTTATAGAGTGTGACAGCTGCAGGAAGTAGAGACCTGCGAGACCTCTCCTTCACACTCACTAATGGACTTCCTTAGTGCAGTGAGCGTGTGTTGGAGGGACTGGGAGTCGTTGTCAATCATAGAGCACCGCTTGGCTGTCAGTCTCTTTTTTCCCACATCATGCAGCTGTTCCAGAGGAAATCCCAGGACGGAGCTTGCCTTCTGTATTAGAAGGTCCAGCTTCTTCCTGTCAGCTGCTGAGATGCTGCTCACCCAGCAGACCACACCATAGAAGATGGAAAAGGCCACAAAAGAGTCATTGAAGATCTTTAGGAAGACCTCAGCCGCCTGAGCTGCTCTGACTTTTTTGTAAGGTCCATGAATGTTCACTGGTGATGGAGGGGGGTAGGGACACCGATGAAAGTCCACATGTAGTTCCTTTGTCTTTTTAGCATTGTTTAAGGAGGTGGTTTTGCTGGCACCATTTCACAAAGTCCTGAATGATTTCTCTGTATGACGGATCATCCCCATCTGTGATGAGTCCAACTATGGCAGGGTCATCACAGAACTTCTAAAGGTGGGAGAAGTCAGAAGTATAGAGAGTAAAAAGGAACAGTGCCTGCACTCCAAGGGGAACAGGGCTCCATGGAGGAGGAGGAAGATGATGAATGACCTCACCAGGAGGCGCAGGTTGGCAAGAACCAGCCACTCTTTGGCCTTCATGACGTGGGATGTTAGAGCCATCGGCCTGTAGCAGTTGGGGTCCTTGGGGAGTGGAGTCTTCGGCAGCAGGAGGAAAGAACGAAGCAACTCAGGCAGAAGAAAGGAATGAAGGCAGGCAGCAGGAAGAAAGAAAGGACGGATTGCACGCAACAAAAGAAAGGAAGGCAGGAAGAAAGAAAAGAATGAACCTAGGCAGCAGGAAGGAAGGAAGGCAGGAAGGAATACCCGGGCGTTTGCATGCCGCGTACAGAAAACAGCAGTAAGTGCAACCAACGAAGGCAGTGTGCAGAATGAAGGTTGCTGCTGCCTTTCTGGGAGCTGCTGCTGCAAAACAAACAGAGAAAAAAAACAAGGTGAAATGTGTCTCAGTGGAGGACTGGCGCTTTAATGCTTTGCACTTATTATAAATCAATAGTCATATTTCAGTGGCAGCTATACAAGACCTTTTTAAACCTTACCAACACTGACTTGTGCAGTCCATACATTTCCTATTCTTACATCCTTACATCCTCACACTGAGACGCAAACCTGACAGGTCACATGATTTAAAAAAAAGGTTGTTATCATGTGTGCAGTAGTGTTCATAATGCTAAATCTATCTATTTATATATGTGTGTATTTATATATATATATATATGTGTATACTGTATATACACAGTATATATACAGTATATATATTTTAAGCATATAGTGATTGATAAGCCACCAATAAGTATTGGTCAATTCCCGTAAAAAAATCATGTGATTGGTATATGCCAATAAAACACCGACAACGCCAATCACAAAAGTTGATCACCTGTGGCTAGCAAACCCCTTCTGTGGTACGTGGGGTGTATCTTGAGACGGTCCGGAAGACGTAGATGAACGGGTGAGGGGTTGATGACACGCTCGATGGGATACAGACCAATAAACCCAGGCTGTAACTTCTTGGAGTCGGAGTGTAGGGGCAGGAATGGGAAGCCAGCCAAACCCTCTGTCTAGGCTTGTAATCGGTAGACGCGCTGTGGCGACGGTGGGCGAGGCATGCGTGGCAAGTTAATAGTCCACAAAGCGGGTTGCTGGTGGCAGATGGCAGCCTCCAAGTCGTGGTTGGTTTGACCAGTAGTTTGCAGATGGTAACCTGAGGACATGCTGGGTGATGTCCCTAAAAAACTACAAAAAGCCTTTCACAATGCAGATGAGAACTGTGGGCCCCTATCCGAGACCACATCTGGGGGGATTCTATGTAGCAGGTATAGATCACACACCGGGAGTTGAGCCGTCTTCAGCACAGAATGCAATTTGGGCCGAGCAACAAAGTGGGCCAAAATTGAAGTGGTTGACTAGGGTCAGGATGACCATGTTGCCATTTGACTGTGGGAGTCCTGTGACAAAGTTTAAGGCTACATGGGACCACGGGTGGGAGGGGACTGGACTGCCAACATAGATGCGCTGTACAAGAAAGGGCAGAGCCGTCCGTACTTCCTCAGGAAGACGGCAACCTTTAATATATGCAAGAAGCTGAAGCTGATCTTCTACCAGAGTGTGGCAGGCTAGTGCCCTTTTGTATGTAGTAGTGTGCTGGGGGAGCAGCCTCAAGAAGGAGGTCACGTGCCTGGATAAACTGGTCAAGAGGGCAGGCTCTGTCATTGGCACTGAGGTGGTTCCTTTACATCATGGACAACCAGCATCATTCAATTCACAGCATCATCTTCCAACAAAATAGCAGTTTCAGTGGCAAATTACTGTCAGTGTCCTGCTCCACAGAAAGACTGAGCAGATTATTCCTCTCCAATGCCATGCAGCTTTTCAACACAACAGAGGGGGAACGATATGAACACAGGACTGGACATATCAACATATGTATTATTGCACTACAAATTAGGAGTGATCTGTTCCATCTTTATTGACTTATACTTCTCGTTGTTTTTCTTTTTGTCTGGAGTTGGTTGTTTTATTTTGTGATTAAGTGATTACGTTTATTGTGAAATGTGCGATTAATAAAGTACCCATCCATCATGATGCAGTGTTAGTAATCTCATGATATTTGGTGTCTGCACTGACTGGACACCACCCGTCAATGAAGGTGTGAGTTCTGGAGTCACGCACGCTATGGACGCTATGACCTCAAGACACCATCATGGTGTCGTGCGCTTTGCATGGTACCAATGTCACCTCCTTGAGAAGGCTTTGACTGGAAGGAGGAACATATCACACCAGTTGGCTGGGTTTAATCATACCAGCTCATTTTCGCCTCCGTGAGTGTGAAGATGTGTTGTTTGAGGCCCTGCACGCCTCTATTGCTGAAGTGCAAACACACCCTTCTGCCAACATTCCTGCGAAGATGTGACGAAGTTCTGGTGTGAGCTGCATTTCACGTGCACATTGGATCGGCTTTGAGTCGGTTGAGAAAGTTGGAAGTTGTCGAGCGGCAAATGAAGTCACAATATCACAATGCCCCCCCCCCGTACCGTTTCATTGTTCCATTTGTGGCCCTAGAGTGTGGAAAGTTTGGACCCAGCTGATCCTCACCGGCAGCCTGGAGGACTCGCCACAGGGAAATGTGTCGGTTACACACCACTCAAGCATTGTGTCTGCCATTTGCATGGAAGCAGCCTTCAGACGTTGGTAGCGCCATGAGACGACAGTAGCGGCTGTCGCTTAGCTGTTGCTATGCTACACAGACAGATCCCATTCTTCAAAGATGCTCATCACCTATTTTTTCCTGGGGACTGGGTGTTGATTTGACCTCGCATTAGGAACATCCGACAGATGTCGTCAAGGCGGACAAAGACATTACGTCGGTTCCGTTTATGTCGACATGAGGCAGCCCACCCGAGGCGTGTCGACATGAACGGCTTCCACTATGTGGTCTCATGTGGTCTTACTAGAGATAGTGGATTATGATGCATTGTTATCAAGCAACAGGCAGCCCCCCAGCTTTGTGTCGTCTCCATTAGAAATACATGGCCACATAATAATTGAGTGCCCCTTCACAGTGAACCATTTGCAGCCCACTGCAATTGATCACTCCCTGGTAGACCCTCGTGTGGGCATCTTGGAACACATCATCACTAATAGTCAAGAAAGATGTTTTTAGTAATACGCACCATCTAAGACACAACTGTCATTGGTACTTTGCTACTTGCAGTAACCGAAGGTAACTCAGCTTAACTCAAGGTAACTAGTTCATTCAAGCTAAATGAGGTTAATTCAAGTTTTTTGGAAAGTGGGAGGAAACCGCAGTGCCCAACGGAGATTCAAACCCAGATACTAAATTGTCCATAGGTATGAATGTTTGTTTGTCTGCCCTGCGATTGACTGGCGACCAGTCCAGGGTGTACCCCTCCTCCCGCCCAAAGTCAGCTGGGATAGGCTCCAGCATACCCGCAACCCTAATGAGGATAAGCGGCATAGAAAATGGATGGATGTTAATTCAAGTTAATGCAAGGTAGCTAAACTTAACTCACACTAGTTACTTCTAGTTAACACAAGATAACAGAATTTAACTGTGATTAATTCAAGTTAACTTAAGTGAATTTGGTTAATGCAGGTTAATTTAAGTAAACACAAAGCTATCATCCTGTTTGTCAAGAGCCCTACTGATTTTTTTGTTTGCACAGGGCAGGCAAAGTAGCTGAATTCAAAGCTAAAATCTGTACAGTCTGTATTTGGTATGGATGTGCCCCCCCACCCCCAATTCTTTATGACATGTTTAGTTTCTGCATGTTTTTTTGCTGTAAAACACAGGCCATGTGTCCGTATCACGTTCATGGGTGAGTGTTCCAGATGCGTGCAATGGCGGGTGGCAAGGCATGCAGCAAGGGCACTCTTTAAGAAGTATATGGTGGGAAGTTTTTCTGGGGAAAAACAATATCACGATATAGACGTTATAATAAAATCGATGGCATTTATCATCGATGTTGGTCCGTGTTCACTGTCTGTGGGCTTCACTGTCAAAGCGTCACCAAGTCCGACACGCTTCTGATGGGCTTTGTGTCCAACGAGCGGTGGCAGCTGAGAGGCCACGACAGAGCCGCATTCATGGTGTGCCAGGTCAGCAGGACGACCGTGTCTTCCTCTGTGGATGCTTTGGATGCTTTGCGGGACAAAAAAAGCTGTGCTGTTAAACAAAAAACAATTTACCAGAAGATTTTCGTGCTTGAGAGCTTGTAACATTTTCATTGTCTAATCCCCTTTTTGTCTAACTGCACAAAGAATAATTTCCGTGTCATATCCTGACACTCCGGTTCTTTCTGTTTGCTTTGCAGAGAAGCCGATGGCGCGGGGCCCTCCGGGCGGCGTTATCGGGATCCTGGGAGGCATCGTGGCCATCGGCCTCATCATCAGTGTTGCCGTTACCGTGGTCATGGTCCATCGGCGCCAGCAGAAGACCCGCACTGAAACAGATAACGATCTGTGAGTAGCAGGGCCTTTGCCAAAGAGTGTTGCGGGGCGGGGGGGACTGAAGATTAGATGTGTACTCATGTCGTTCCCTCCAAAAAGATGGGGGCTTTGAAAGGCACAAAAACAACATTTGGAGGAAATTAGCAAGTGCAAACCTTTCTCCTATTCATCCTGAGAAAACCTGTCTGACTGCTCAGAAACTACAAATATGGAGTATGGGATCCCTATCATAGCCAATATAGTGTATAAAATAGTTCACTAAGCTCATCCTAGATCAGTTACTATATTTAATAATGTTGTATCTGATTTCATTTCAGACAGGCAGCTTATGTTTAAAGATGCGCCTCATAAAGTCTAGCATGGCCAACAGCTGCACAGTAGAGGTTCCAGCACCAAATGTGTTTAGGAGAAAGAAAAAAAACCCCTATTTGACTGCATGCCGCTATTCTGTACATGAGGGGGTAACATTCATGCTGCATCCTGCTAATCACCTTGGTTGTGCACACCTGGCCTCAGCAGACAAGGTCATGTTCGGTTGCTGTGGTTACCACAAAGCGCTTCTATTTGTGGCGGGCGCATGAAAAGAAAGATGCAAAGACGATCCTAGGAAATAGGAAATAACTCAGTATTTGATTTAGTAAAGCTTAGGTCACAACCGGGCATAAGATTTTGTGGCGTTCCCGAAATTGCTGTGTTTTTTTTTTTTGCTCCCGTTTGTCTGGTCTGCAACTCCTTTGTCAAGCTGAAGGAGTCCTATCGAGCATGGATTGCTTGTAGGACTCCTGAAGCATTTGACAGATACCGGCAGACCAAGCGGCACGCAGATTTGGCGATGGACTAGGCAAGAACTTGGGTGTGAGAAGAATTTGGTGAGGCCATGGTGCATGACTTTCGTCCAATACCTATTTCAGGGTGCTGGAGAGAAAGATATGACTGTTAGTCAAACGTTGGCTACAGGAGCATTGCAAGGGTACTGGAGGGTACATGGGAGTTTTCCCAAATGGTCTACGTTTGCTTTTTAGATTTTGAAAAGGGGGGTGCAATGTGGTGTGTGTTCCAGTAGTACGGGATTGGTGGTGCGCTACTGTGTGCCATTCTGTCCTTGTACAACCGGAGCAGGAACCTGCACCGCATTGCCAGCAGTACAGTATGTCGAGCCTGTTTCCGGTGACTCCCACCAGTGCTGCCCACCAATTCTGTTTATAATTTTCATGGACAGAATTTCTTGGTTGCAGCCAAGGCATCGAGGGAGTCCAGTTTGGGGGCTCTGCTAATTGCAGACGATGTGGTCCTGATAGGCTCCTCGGGCTGTGAACATCAGCATTTACTGGGGCGGTTAGCAGAGTGCGAAGCTACCGGGATGACACTCAGCACCTCCAAGTTTGAGGCCATGGTTCTCCCCCAGGAGACTTGTTGGTCCTGCCCCAGGTGGAGGAGTTTAAGTTTAGTGGGGACTTGTTCATGAGCGAGGGAAGGTTGGAGCCTTAGGTCCACAGGTAGATCAGCACGGCGTCTGCGGTAATGTGGTCACTGTACCGGACCGTCATGGTGAAGAGAAAGGTGCGCCAGAAGTCACTTTTCCGGTTCCTATTCATGTTCCCACCCTCACCTATAGTCACAAGTCTTGACTGAACCAGCAAGACCATTGCTACCAGCAGCTAAAATGAGTTTCCTCCCTAGGGTGGCTGGACCCACCCTAAAAGATAGGGTGAGAGCCCTTTTATCCTCAGAGTAGTGATGCTGCTTTTTTGCATTGAGAAAAGCCAGTCGAGGTGGCTCGGGCATCTAGTCCGAATGCCTCCCAGACACCTCCCTGGTGATGTGTTCCGGGCATGCCCCAGGGAAGACATAGGACACGCTGTAGGGATTATGTCTCACAGCTGCCCTGAGAACGCCTTGGTGTCCTCTCGGTGGAACTAGACGAGATGGCCGGGGACCAGGAAGTCTGGAGACACAGATAAGCGGAAGAAAATGGATGGATGGATAAAGCATCCAAAGCGGTGGGCCCCCATGTGGCTTTATCACCATGACCAACTTAACCAACACACATGCAACAAAATGGCTGAATGTCCATTGGCTGCACTAATTACAAATACAGGACAAACATATGGAGTCCGCAAGTGCTACATACAAAGGAATTGATATTTTGCCCAAACCGGACACCAGCAAAACATACGAGAAAGGCCCACATTGTCCATGAAACGTGTCTTGTGCACTTGACATGACAAAGAACCTCTGCGGCCGGTATGCGGCTAGTCTAAGGCTCAAAAATCAAGACGTAGACCCGCCCTAGCAGCCCGTATGACCGCTTGTGACCTAGGCTAGATAAAAACAGTCCAGAATTTTGATGGTAGCGTTATTGTAATAATGAAACAAAGGCTGTGAAGTAATGAGTATTAGGTAGTGCTAAATTTATTTGGAGATGCTGGTCTACAATCTTATTGATAGTTTTATAGACTTTACCAGTCTTGTGCAGGTCTACAATCTTGTAGATGGCCTTGTAGTCAGTTCCAGTCTTGTGCAAGTTTACAAAATTCTTGATGGTATTAGAGTCCATCCTAGTTTTGTGTAGGTCTACAATTTTGTTGATGGTCTTGTAGTCCAGTCCAGTCTTGTGCAGGTTTGCAATGTTATTGATAATCAGTCAATTACAGTTTTGTTCAGGTCAGGTCAAATCCACAATCTTGTTGATGCTCTTCTACTTCATTCTAGTCCTGTGCAGGTCTGAAGTTGTATTGATGGTTTACTAGCCCATCATAGTCTGTGCAGGTCTACAATCTTGTTCATGGTATTATAGTCCATTTTTGTGCAGGTCTGCAATGTTGTGGATAATAAGTCCAATCCAGGCTTGTACACTTCTACAATCTTGTTGATGGTCTTATAGTTTATCTCAGTCTTGTGCAGGTTTACAATCTGACTGAGTGTGAAGCTTCTGGGATGAGACTCAGCACCTCCAAATCCGAGGCCATGGTTCTCAGACGGAAACGGGTGGATTGT
>QODF01000083.1:216644-252725 GCA_024372805.1 Oostethus manadensis
GGAGGAGCTCAGAGTAGAACCGCTGCTCCTTCACATCGAGAGGAGCCAGTTGAGGGGGCTCGGGCATCTAGTCCGGATGCCTCCCGGGCGCCTCCCTGGTGAGGTGTTTCGGGCATGTCCAGTCGGGAGAAGGCCCCGGGGAAGACCAAGGGCATGCTGGAGGGACTATGTCTCACAGCTGGCCTGGGAATGCCTTGGTGTCCTCCCGGTGGAGCTGGAAGAGGTCGCCGGAGACTGGGAAGTCTGGACTTCCCTACTGAAACTGCTGCCCTTGTGACCCGGAGCCGGATAAGCGGAGGAAAATGGAATGGAAATGGAATGAAACTGTGACAGTCCTATAGTCGGTCACAGTTTTATGTAGGTCTACAATCTTGTTGATTGTCTTGTAGTCCACCCCAGTCTTGTGCAGATTTACAATCTTCTTGATGGTCTACTAGCCCATCACAGTTTTGTGCTGGTCTACAAACTTGTTGATTGTCTTGTAGTCCGTTCCAGTCTTGTGCAAGTCTACAATCTTGTTGACAGTCTTCTCTTCCATTCCAATCTTGAGCAGGTTTACAATCTTGTTGATGGTCTTGTAGTTCATCCCAGTCGTGTGCAGGTCTACAATTTTGAGGACAGCTCTTTGGTCTTCACAGTGGTGGTGAAGGAGTGTGGATGGAAGTGTTTGAGTAAAAGGTGGTTTTTACCCTCATCTTGAGTTGAGGTTAATAGTGATTTCTTAAAAGGGACAGGACTAATTTGTGTGTTTTAGGAACACAAACTGGTGTTGGTCTGTGGGGGTTACAATGCTTGCAGCTTGGTATTCATTCCTATTTCAATCAGTTACATCTAAAACGTATTACTATTATAATTATTAGGTTGTGTCTCTCTTGGTTTAAATAAAGCTACCATAAAAATTGTGGTCTTTTTCTCGGCCTGAACTTACAAGAATGCTGATACATACAAATACTTTTCATAATAAATGAAATCGTTAGAAATTGAACATGAAAATTCTCCCTGGGACGGATTGTGTTGAGTCTGCTGACGTTGCTGTGCCAAAAAAGGGACCACTGCTTGCAGCCACAGGAATATCTTCTTCTCTTCTCTTCTTCTCGCCTCTTAACACCCCCTCACCACCACCACAACTGCTTTCTGTCTTCCTCCCCCCCTGTTAATCTAGTCTCTTTCTCACTGTGATGTCAAAGTAACTGCTCTCTGTCTCCCCCTCGCATCCCTCAGCATCACCGTTGCGGCTGTAGCTGACAGTTGCGTGACACAGGCTGCAGAGAAGCCAGAGTCCGCCACAAGGAAAGTAGAGGCTCCTGACCCCAGTCTGTCCCCTGCCGAGCCCTGCCCCCCCGGATCCTCTATTCTCTTGCCCGCCTCCAATGGCAGTCTGCAAGTGACGTATTTGAGCACGCCACTGTGAGAGCTAGAGGAAAAGAGAAAAAAAAAAGTTATAATTTTAAAAAGAGGCGGAGCCACTGTGTCTACCAATGCCGCAAATTGAGATTTTAATGTGAAACTTTGTTGATATATCTCTCTGTGTCGTCGATGAGATGATTGGGTGAGCTCGGCCGGCCTGCTGGCAAACATACTGCATCTAATTGCTAATCACATGGAAAATAATCTGATAAAGTATTTTTGTTAGCAACCCAAGCTCCTGGCACCTCCATCCACCTCCCCATTCATGTGCATGCTTGTCGTCAATGCTGCATGACCAAAGTGCTGTCAGTGGTGTACAAGTCTTGTTTCTTTGTCTAGCTCTGCATGCGCTGTAGTCTCCCGTCTTTGTTCATTGTCTTAACCTTTTAGAAGCGCAGGACCTTTTTTCTAGCAAGCCCAGGTTTGAAGATGATAGCATGGAAAAGGGTTGAATCTTGTGTGAGCATAGAGAATGACTCAATTGTTAGGATGGCGAAGGGATGGTTTCGTTCTGCATGTTATGTTTACTATTAGTGGACCCGTCAAGTAGTAATGAGCTCAAAAACATGGCCAAGCAGCAACATAACGGGACTCTCCATTGGTCACGGCTGATAAATCACGCGGTCATTCCGAGGCCGCAAACGTCTAATCATTATCAAAACAGACGGCTGTCAAAAGCAATAGTATGAGAATAATGTGTTCATCCATCTTCCTGCCCCCGCCCCCATGCGATCGGAGCGGTGCTGAAATGAATCTGCTCGCTGCCCTCCCTGACACTGACACATTGACCGTAACGCTGGTCGGCATAAATCACTTAATGAGACCAGCTTCCATGGCCAAACGCACCCCGCAAACTATCACTACCGAAGTGCGAAACCCTGTTGACGGAAACTATCACTCCCGCCATGGAAACCCGTTTGATGAAGACTTTCGCTCCTGAAATGGGAAACCCCTTTGATGCAGACTATCACTCCCGGAATGGGAACCTTGTGGAAGCTGGATCCCGTCGAAAAACTGCACAACCAGGGACTAAAATGGAACAGAGGAGACAGAAAAGAGGAGACTGAAGATACATAATGTTCTTAAATGCTTCCTGAGGTCTTCACACCTGGTATACACATGAAGACGTATGACAAAACACCCAGAATGATTCCGACATGTCAAAAGAATATTCAGTCTTTTTCTGGTATATGGTCAAAATAACTGTTTCATACAAATTCTGGAGGAAAATACTTTTTAAAAACTTTAAAAAATAAAACATTTACATTTTACAGTTTGGCCAAAAATCATGCCTTTTTATTTTTAAGCAATTTTGTGACATGCATCTGCCGCACGGTGGATGACTGGGTGGCATGTTGGCCTCACAGTCAGGAGGTTCTGGGTTCGAATCTCCATTGGGCATCTCTGTGTGGAGTTTGCATGTTCTCCCCGTGCGTGTGTGGGTTTCCTCCGGGTACTCCGGTTTCCTCCCACATTCAAAAACATGCATGTTATCTTAATTGGCGACTCTAAATTGTCCATTAGAGCGTGAATGTTTGTTTGTCTATATGTGCCATGCGATTGACTGGCGACCAGTCCAGGGTGTACCCCGCCTCCCGCCCAAAGTCAGCTGGGATAGGCTCCAGCAAACCCGTGACCCTAATGAGGATAAGCGGCATAGAAAATGGATGGATGGATGGTGTTTAAATAATCAATCCACCATGATCTAATTTGGTAGTTTAAGGTAGTATCAAAGTATTTCGGACACCACAGAAGCAGCCAGTGATTGTTTTGCTGTCTTTGACAAAGTAAAAGTACACTTTTTGGGAATTTTGCATCATCCACACTTCATATGTGAGACATGAACACACGTCTTTCTCTTTTTTGTGCGTTCTCAAGATATACAATCAAAAGAAGAAACAACAAAAAGAGGCAGTTCATTAATGCACATTGAAAAACAGATTGAGCATTGTGCACGTAAAACCTGCTTTTCTCTTCGCAAATAGAATAGTGTTTCAAAATAATAGCAGTGCAATGCGACCAACCAGATTCAGAGAAGGAGAAGCAAGCCCATATCATGGTGCTTCACTGTCTTCACGGTGTACTGTGGCTTAAATTCTGAGTTTGGGGGTTGTCTCATAAACTGTCTGCGCCCCTTGGACCCAAAAAGAACAATTTTACTCATCAGTCCACAAAATGTTCCTCCTTTTCTCTTTAGGCCAGTCGATATGTTCTTTAGCAAATTGTAACCTCTTCTGCACATGCCTTTTTTTTAACAGAGGGACTTTGCAAGGGATTCTTGAAAATAGATTAGCTTCACACAGACGTCTTCTAACTGTCACAGTACTTTGAGGTAACTCCAGACTGTCTTTGATCATCCTGGAGTTGATCATTGGCTGTGCCTTTGCCATTCTGCTTATTCTTTGATCCATTTTGATAGTTGTCTTTCATTTTCTGCCATGTGTCTCTGGTTTTGCTCTCCATTTTAGGGCATTGGAGATTATTTACGCATAAAAGCCAAACATTCTTTGCATCTCTTTGCAAGTTTTCCCCCCTCCAATCAACTTTTTAATCAAAGTACGCTGTTCTTCTGAACAATGTCTTGAACGACCCATTTTCCTGAGTCTTTCAAAGAGAAATAGACCAGGTCGCCCAGGCGCAAGCCCTCGACCAAATGCTTGCCCCAGCAGGTGGTGGGTGGGTGAAGGGGCGATCCTGTGTGACTTCTTCGGGATGAAGGCCCAACCACTAGGTGTTCGCCTGCAAACACCTCTGCTCGGCGTGGCTCCGGGGTGAGGCCCCGATGTCCAACGTCTGGGCGAGGTGCGGACTCTCCTCTCTGTCTTTTCCATAAAGTCTTCTGAATCACTCTTTGTCACCATTTTATCGTGATGGAGGGGTTTGAGTAATTCTAGAAGCTATGTTGTGGAGGGCTATGAGCACCTGGTAGGGTCTCCCAAGGCAAACAGTTCCTAGGTGACGAGCCAAAGAGTGATTCTTGGTAAAAAATATGATCGATCTCAATGAGGTTTGTCTATTTAAATAAAGAATTATTAAAAATGAATGAACGAACGTAAAGGGATGCACTTTTTCCGCCAGTAAAGCCTAGTTAAAAACCTGACCTTCAAATTAACCAAACTACAGCGACATTGTTACGCCTGAGAACTATGTCATTGGTGTAGTGACACCTCACCGGCTAGCTGCTACGGCTGGGCTTTCTAAGTGCTTAAGTTGGGCAAAATACTTTTAGTATTACATGTTATCATGAATGTACCTATTACTACATTCTCACAGCATGGATATAAAACCTTCTCGGAGGCTTTTTAGAGGGCTTCACAGTCAAAATAGGTGCATCTCATTACATTGTTTGCATTGTTGCATGTTCATGTCTCTCATAAGCATTGTGGATGATGGACAAGATCCCCCCCGTCCTTTAAGAAGCATAAGTCAAAAGCAAACGTAGAAAGCAGTAACACTCGCCGCTGTGCAAATACGTCTGTTACAATTCACGTCAATACCAGGTGTGAATGACATCTTTCTCTGCTGTTGCCGTTGGAATGTGAAAGATTGTGCATCACGCGTTGTACCGCAGTGTGTGCGTGCGTGCGCGTGTCGCCATATCAATGCCAGAGGTTTGGATGTAAGCCAAGTTTTGTAAGCGTTGGAATTGTAAAGGCAAGTGTTCTGCGCTACAATGAAGGATATTTTTTTGGATAAAAATGTGTCGGAGAACAAAACCCAGTTGTTGTACTTCTGTGTTTTTTCATCCTTCAAGTCTGCGTGGTCGGCCACGGGCGGAGCACGACAAAGTGTTCAAGTAATTGCCTCCTGAAGATCAAATCGCTCCGATTGCCTGGCAATTAAAAGTATCATTAGCATTTAAATTGCCAAATAAGATTGTGATCAGCAGAAATCAACGAGAGCAGCGAGGGTCAGCGCCAGCGTTGGGCTGCATCGGTTGAACGCCGACATTGTTGTCCGAAAGGTGGAAGTCCTTATCGTGATAAAAACATCTCCTGCAGGTCACAAAATGCTCCTCTTTGCCGTAAATCTCATTTTGGGGGATTAGCAATGTTTTCCCCTCACCATCCCCCTTAAAATTCCTTCTTAACCCCCCCACAGCTCTCGGTGTCCAGCTCCCCATGCCGAGGACTTAAGGTCCTCAAGGTGAACGCCTGAGTGCAAACCTGGATGGAGCTCATACTCCTTGTCAACTTGCTGCTTGGGCTGCTTGTCAGCTTCCATTAGCGCTGGGGGGTGAGATGGGCTGCCACACAGGCACTCAGCCCCGCCCTTTTGGCGTCATCTGCTGAAGACTGCAGGGTGGGAATGAGGACAGAATCTGACACAGCTTGATTAGCTTCCGTCATTGGGAGGGAATGAGTGCAAAGTGAATATAACATGCAATAATAAGAGCATGCAGCATCTCGACAGTTCCAGAACAAAGGTTTTGTGTTCCTGGTGGGGTACATTCATGTGTGGACTGGATTCTTCAAGAACGAGCACGCTCTCCTCCCTCGGGTGGCGGTGGCTGCGTCTTCCATTCGTAGCAATGCGGACATTCCCCAGGCGACTGCTGCCACTTTTAGCATCCGAAAACGTTGCGATGTGACATCACACTCCGACTTTATTGTCCCTGTGTGCACGTGAACGTCCAGCAGACAGCTTAACTTCCAAGACATCTCCTGTAGTTAATTCTAACAACACCGTATTAACCTTTTCTCAACCATCATCATCTTCTGCATATTAGGAATGCTTTGGGCACGAGACTGCAGACTTGGAGAACACAACCGACAAACACATAACAAAAGCACAAAGCTGCTCTTTCATTTAAAAAAAAACAATGACTGGCCACAGGTGTAGGTCCACCAGAACAATGGGATCCATACAATAGAAGATATGTGTTAACAAAGAAAATAGTCATTTTATTGATCCACGCTTTCTTTAGTACAGCGGTTCCCAAACTGTTTTTTGCAGCGCCCCCATTTTGGACAAAAAATGATTTTCTGCCCCGAAAAAAAAGTCATAACCTTGGGCCCCCAGTTTGAAAACCACTGCTTCAGGACATGTGGTCCAGGCTCGGTTCCTAGGCTGTACCGGGAGTCTTGGTCTAAGTGAGAACTTCTGCATAAATCTGCCAATTCCAAAAACATGTATATTAGGTGAATCGGCAACTCTAAATTGTCCGTGGGTATGAATGTGAGTGTGAATGCTTGTCTTCCCTGGCGACCAGTCTGGGGTGTACCCCGCCTCCCGCCCAAGGTCAGCCGGGGTAGGCTCCAGCATACCCCCACAAATCAAACAAGGATAAGAAATTGCATAGAAAATGGATGGACGGATATCTCTTAAAAAAAACCCTAGTCTCATAATTAATAACAGCCATGCAGTAAATGCTGCTCAGCTGTCAGAGTAAGGAAAAGAAAAAAGAAACCATGAATTTGTGCCAACGACTTGAACGATTATTTCACTGAAAAACATAAAGATGCAAACTGCTGGCGTGAAATTCTCCAATGAATGCATTTCTTTGCCTGATTCTCTGGGGTACAATTTGACGTTTACATTCGATCCATTTATGTCCTGTTTGTGTTCATCTACCCAGTCGCAACATCAAGAGACAAAGTTTAGAATAGTGGATATGGCTAAATCCGTTGCACAAAAGACTGGACCCTTTTGGAGATGTGATGTATACAAATAAGATGGAAGGTATTCTGCAAAGAAACAACAATCAGGAATGCTTTTCATGGACGTTATTGAAGCCAAAAGAATCAGACAGCACTGGTCTGAGGTAGATGACAAGTTCTCGACATGCACTATAAACGCCACCAAGATGATCCAAAATATGTTCTAAACGCCGAACCCTTGCAAATAAGCACACGATCCACACACACCATCCAGCCCTCATATGCTGTCTCTGCTGTGACGTCCCGCAATGATGATGGTTGATCTACGGGTGGCGCCCCCAAGCCTGATGACAAACTCGGTGAGCAGAAAAAAGATGGCGGCTGGCTCCCGGTAAAATGTCACCATCAGTCACTCTGAGTGCCTGTGGGTTGGATAGGAAGTATAAGAGGAGGACCGCACACAAAGCGTATCAACATCCTGCTAAAGGAAATTCATCCCCAGCGAGGAAAGGTGGATCTTCAAAGGTAGAAAAGAAGGAGCCACGTTGTGTGACTATCACAATTACGTCCGCTAATGAGCCCATCCGGAAGCTTCCTCGGGTTCTTTCTTTGGTCGAGATGGAAGGTGGATGTACTGTACCTCCTCCTTCCACGCTTCGTGATGGTGACAAGGGATGGCGCTGCATGACACCTCGCCGGGACCGGCAGGAGGGCCGGCGAACGGCTGCCACGCGCACAAGGCAAGACGGAGCGGAAATAACGAGCGTGAAAGAAGTCAAGAGGTGCGCTCGCGCACAAATTTTCTGCACATTAAAACGCCGGCTTGGCCTTGCAAGAAAGGTCACGTTATTCAATAAGGACGCCGACGGTGCAGATAAGACGTGCCGCTGCCCGCCGCTCTCCGTCATTATATGGCGTGTCGGGATGCAACGTGTGCCTGCTAGCGCGGCTTTTTACTGCGTAACAGGCAGAGTGACACCTCCTGTCGCAAGGAATCATCGCCAACACTTTCAAGCTTTGTGTTTGCTCCGTTCCATCCAGGCAACCCTGGTCTGGTCGTGTGATGGCAAAGCGGTGCGTCTCGGGTTGTTAGACATTTCATCGCAGTCCGCCGTTTCAAACACGCCTTTAAAATCGTATATGGAGGATGAAAAAGAGAACGACCATTTCTGAACGCGTTTTATGATGGAGGACATGTGGTCACCAGACCGCACGGGCCAAAGGGCACGCGTGGAGCTTTCAGAGTCAATCAAAGACGCCGTGAGCTCGGAGCCTCTCAGAGGCCCCGACTCACACATGCGCTTCTCCCTGCACCTTTATACCCCGCCTCCCACCCCCCTGCACCCCCCATCCCTCACCTCAGTGTCCAATTACAGTCCACTCTCATTAGCACAGTGTCGCTCCAGCCTATGAAAGGGCGCAAGGCCGCCGCCACGCAGCCGCCAAGTCGAGAGCTATGAAAAGCCGAGGCGAGAGAAGGCAAGTGCAGGCAGGACTTCTCATTCCCGAGTGCCGGGGGGCGCGACGTGACGGGCGGCCGCCTTCGACGCCAGCCGAAGGTCACGCTGTCTTTGCGCTCTTTTTCAACAGGGCCGACCTCCCGCCGGCGCACAAGCCCGCCCCTCCCCCACCCAAGAAGAAGAACAGCGACATGAAGGGACACTTGACGTCTGACGACATCCAGGTAGGACCCCCGCCCTCGACATTTGTTGGCATGTTACCTATGACCGTGTACTTTTATTGCAAATGTTGATACAAAATGTCCATGTCAAACTAGCAGAAGGGTGTGTGTAAACATAACAGGGGTCAGGAACGTGCCAGTAAGACATTTCACGCTTACGGCGGTTCTAAACAATGCTAAAAGAATGCAATCCATTCATTTACGAAAATGTTTATGTATACACCATTCGGCAACTCTGTAGTGCAGATAAATACGGAGCAGACATAATGTAACGCAATAGACTGTACCACGATGCATAACAAAACACAGGCGTCCCCAGACTTTTTGGAGGGAGGGCCACATAACTTTTCCCTTCTCAGATGGGGGGGGGTCCGGGTCAGTTCGTAACAGAAAAAGTTGGACTATCGCAGGGCTGCCTAAACGGAAACATTTCCTGTACTGTTTTCCAGGAAGCCACACATAACCAAATATTAATAACCCTTTCCGGGATCTTCACAGGAAAAAATTCCGGTTCCTGAAATCAGTAATAGTATCCACCTTATCCGTGGCCCCCATGAGCCTTTGCGTGAACTATGGGCGAAACTTCCGGTAGACACCGGAACCGGCGTTTATTTACATTGCAACTGTTGAACCGATCGCGCAATTCCTCTTTTTTTGTTCGATAACGACATAAAAATGTGGGACCACCAGCTGTCATTAAACGACTCCGTTGCCTGCTAAAGTTGCAAGAGTGGCCAAACATCAGCTATGGTAGCGTTTTGAGCTACGTTCTCAACTCGTTTGCGCCAGACGGCGAGGCTACGAACAATCGTAGAAGCTCGGAGGCACACGATACCTTCATGGCGACGCGGTTGGTCGGGTTTGTCGAAAGATGTTGGACGCACGGCGCTGATCTACGTGTTTACATGCCGAGAGAGCCGATGGGGAGATTGCGTTTCCATTTCATGCCTTGACGGTTTAAATCTCCCGTTTGCAAGAACCGTGGCTACGTGTAGACAGGGCCAGTCTCGAACGTGTGGCCAGGCTGGAAAAGAAAAATGCGAGAGAAGAAGCAAGTCAAAGCAGCAGAGAAGATAACAAAGCAACACAGGAAACACTACAAAATAAAGGCACGGATCGGGAACACAGGCCCAGCGCGTGATAAAGTGTCTCCTTAACAGAAAAGCTGAATCATTTTCACAATGATCATGTCCATAATGCTAATATCAGTACTCATATTGATAAGTATAAAATAATACATTCAATATTCATGGGTCCAGGGGGAACCCGCCCACCTATCTGACTTACGCTAATATAAATTAAAGATCATGGTAGAGTCGCTTGATGTGTCCCTTGCAGGTGGTCCATCTGGACAAAGACGAGGAGGTGCAGAAGCTCCCCCTCCAGCCACCCTATTACGACATGGCGCCCTCCGAGTCCACCCCCTTCACCGATAAGCCGGTGAGTAAATGCCACCGGTGACTCCATCAAGGGGGCGTTCCTGACCTCGGCCCGCTTTCTTTGCCAGCGAGAAACCAAACGTCTGATGATTTACATTTGCTACGATCCCCAACCTCCCTGGACTCTTTAAAAGTGGATTGGTGGTTTCATCAAGGCCAGGCCTGTAAATCCACTTAGCTCAGGCTAAGCTCTTTGTCACATTATTTACTCCATCACCTGATGCCGACACACCCACCCCGCCCCAGCCCAGCCTCACCTCCACACAATCCTAAGCCTTAATGACTTCCTTTAGTTTTTGCATGGCCACATTTTCACACGTAGTGTCATCCAAAGTGTTGGACGGCACGGCTCATTTGGTAAGAGTAGTCGTCTCCCAACCTGAAGTTTGCGGGTTTGAACCTCCCGGGATCATATGGAAGTATCCCTGGGCAAGATACTGAACCCCTAGTTGCTCCTGATGGTGCTTTGAGTGCCATTTCCTATCAGCAAATGTTAGCCCTGTTGCGTCAGCTGCTATGCTACAGCAAGCATGAATTATGAATTTCATATGCAGCTGCAGTCTTCTGAAGTGAACCCAGATGCATCCTAAACCAGAAGCAGTAACCAAAATATTCAGCAGACCTTTGAGCCCAAAGAGCAGAAGCTTTGTGTGTCAGACATCAGTCGGGTTCTTGCTGTGGAGTGGAATGCAAACATTTGAAATATTACAAAAGTTGATGAAGGTTTGGTCGTTTGGATCAGCACACGTTCCATGTACCGTTGACATTTACATACGTGTTTCATTTGACCAGCCCAAGCATTTGTGCAGCTTTTTATGTACAGCACATCAACCACTCCTTCATTGCGACTCATTTGAAAGGTCACTTAAGTTGATGTTTTGAGTGTATTCATATGCATTTCCTGGCATCAAACTGTCCTTCTGCAGAAAGAGTTACAAAGTGAGAGATAAAATCGTCCACACATACACGCACAATAGAACGTTATTGCGACGCCCGGAGTGTCCGTGAATGCCATGAGGAAATGTGGTTCCCAGGATGAGTGGAAGATATACACACAGTATGGGATTGAACTCATTATCCTGACGGCTCTTGGACTCACGCCAGGTCGAGTGTCGAAAAACATCCCATTTGACTTTGCCAGCTTAGCAAGATTGGTTTGCTGGCAAAGTGCAGAGTAGCCAGTGACGATTCTCCGAGGATAAAAGACAATCTGTCGATTCCCATTGCGAGGTGGCTCCAATTTTCCCCCTGATTGCACGCAGCTCATGGCAAATATTCCACGTATTTAAATAAGCAGCCAGTGCAGCAGACCAGCGCTGGGGGTGGGAATGAGAGGCCGCAGATGTGAATTATGAATGTGAATTTATGTAAAAGCCTCAATCTTCTGCTTGTCTTCCTTCCTTGGGTGGAGATGGAGAGCAGCGAGGTGTCATCATTTTCCTCCTCTCTCTGTCCCCTCCATCCAAAGACATGACCCACAGAGGTAGCTCACATCTGATTTGAATTGTTTCTCATCGTTTGTTATTATATACAACGAAGCACTTTTTATCTACCTGAAAATCAATGTGTAGAGCCGAAGCCAAAAGTGATAAAATGATAATTGCCTTGTAGGATATGAGCTTATATTTCCAGCAACTTTTTGTTAATGACCACTTTTTTTTTTACATGGGTAAAACCATTGCTGGTAAAGTGTGAAAAAAATGATTGAAATCCATCCATCCACCTTCTTCCGCCTTGTTTGAGGTTGGCAGCCTAAGCAGGGAAGCCCAGACTTCCCTCTCCCTGGCTGCTTCGTCCAGCTCCTCTCGGTGGATCCCGAGGCATNAATGCCACCGGTGACTCCATCAAGGGGGCGTTCCTGACCTCTGCCCGCTTTCTTTGCCAGCGAGAAACCAAATGTCTGATGATTTACATTTGCTACGATCCCCAACCTCCCTGGACTCTTTACAAGTGGATTGGTGGTTTCATCAAGGCCAGGCCTGTAAATCCACTTAGCTCAGGCTAAGCTCTTTGTCACATTATTTACTCCATCACCTGATGCCGACACACCCACCCCGCCCCAGCCCAGCCTCACCTCCACACAATCCTAAGCCTTAATGACTTCCTTTAGTTTTTGCATGGCCACATTTTCACACGTAGTGTCATCCAAAGTGTTGGACGGCACGGCTCATTTGGTAAGAGTAGTCGTCTCCCAACCTGAAGTTTGCGGGTTTGAACCTCCCGGGATCATATGGAAGTATCCCTGGGCAAGATACTGAACCCCTAGTTGCTCCTGATGGTGCTTTGAGTGCCATTTCCTATCAGCAAATGTTAGCCCTGTTGCGTCAGCTGCTATGCTACAGCAAGCATGAATTATGAATTTCATATGCAGCTGCAGTCTTCTGAAGTGAACCCAGATGCATCCTAAACCAGAAGCAGTAACCAAAATATTCAGCAGACCTTTGAGCCCAAAGAGCAGAAGCTTTGTGTGTCAGACATCAGTCGGGTTCTTGCTGTGGAGTGGAATGCAAACATTTGAAATATTACAAAAGTTGATGAAGGTTTGGTCGTTTGGATCAGCACACGTTCCATGTACCGTTGACATTTACATACGTGTTTCATTTGACCAGCCCAAGCATTTGTGCAGCTTTTTATGTACAGCACATCAACCACTCCTTCATTGCGACTCATTTGAAAGGTCACTTAAGTTGATGTTTTGAGTGTATTCATATGCATTTCCTGGCATCAAACTGTCCTTCTGCAGAAAGAGTTACAAAGTGAGAGATAAAATCGTCCACACATACACGCACAATAGAACGTTATTGCGACGCCCGGAGTGTCCGTGAATGCCATGAGGAAATGTGGTTCCCGGGATGAGTGGAAGATATACACACAGTATGGGATTGAACTCATTATCCTGACGGCTCTTGGACTCACGCCAGGTCGAGTGTCGAAAAACATCCCATTTGACTTTGCCAGCTTAGCAAGATTGGTTTGCTGGCAAAGTGCAGAGTCGCCAGTGACGATTCTCCGAGGATAAAAGACAATCTGTCGATTCCCATTGCGAGGTGGCTCCAATTTTCCCCCTGATTGCACGCAGCTCATGGCAAATATTCCACGTATTTAAATAAGCAGCCAGTGCAGCAGACCAGCGCTGGGGGTGGGAATGAGAGGCCGCAGATGTGAATTATGAATGTGAATTTATGTAAAAGCCTCAATCTTCTGCTTGTCTTCCTTCCTTGGGTGGAGATGGAGAGCAGCGAGGTGTCATCATTTTCCTCCTCTCTCTGTCCCCTCCATCCAAAGACATGACCCACAGAGGTAGCTCACATCTGATTTGAATTGTTTCTCATCGTTTGTTATTATATACAACGAAGCACTTTTTATCTACCTGAAAATCAATGTGTAGAGCCGAAGCCAAAAGTGATAAAATGATAATTGCCTTGTAGGATATGAGCTTATATTTCCAGCAACTTTTTGTTAATGACCACTTTTTTTTACATGGGTAAAACCATTGCTGGTAAAGTGTGAAAAAAATGATTGAAATCCATCCATCCACCTTCTTCCGCCTTGTTTGAGGTTGGCAGCCTAAGCAGGGAAGCCCAGACTTCCCTCTCCCTGGCTGCTTCGTCCAGCTCCTCTCGGTGGATCCCGAGGCATTCGCTGGGTCTTCCCCGAGGCCTCCTACCGGTTGGACGTGCCCGAAACACCTCACAAGGGGGCGCTCGGGAGGCATCCGCACTAGATGCCCGAGCCCCCTCAACTGGCTCCTTTCGATGTGAGGGAGCAGCAGCTCTACTCTAAGATCCTCCCGGATGGCTTAGCTCCTCACCCTATCCCTACCACCCAGCCCCCTTCCGGAGGAAACTCATTTCCGCCACTTGTACCCACGATCTTGTGCTTTCAGTCACTACCCAAAGCTCATGACCATGGGTGATGGTTGGAACGTGGATCAACCGGTAAGTGGTGTCCTAATTCTCCTTAAACGGAGGGGTAAGGGGCGTACCGAAAACAAGTGTGGCTACCACGCTTGAAATAAAGGGTAAGGCAGAGCTACAACAACCCGCTGAGAGGACGGAAGCACGGAGACCAAAGTAGCGGAAAATGTAAGTAATTATGCGTAATCACTCATGTTTTATCATTTGCTACTCTTTTTAGATATTCCGTGTTTGGAATTGTTTTTTTCTAGCCGTCTAACACCAATATTGAGCTGCACTGCAATCTACTGCATTTCTTGGCGCGCGCTATGTTTGATATTCCCGTTCTATACTCTGGTTCTCCCGAGCTCTGTGGCAGCACGGAGGCTGCTTGGAGGCACTCCGCCCGGGCATGGCAGGCAAATCCCACACCAGAGTGTACGGTGACGTTGTGTTTAATATTTCGCCGCACATCACAGTGAAGTCTGTTTGATGGAAATTACAGCGACCATAGACCACCAACAATTCTCATAATGGGATGCACTGCAATTTAGCGCATTTCATAAATGAATAGACCATTCCATGAATAAACAGACAGTGATTAGATGGCGACCACATTGGCCTGTTAATTGCAAATTGTATTTTGAAATCTCTCGCTAGCGATTCATTTTAACAACGATTCAATTCGTATCACGGTTTGTGGTTGCCCAGTCTATTCAAGGACGATTGTTTTATTTAGAACAATACGATCCGTAAACAATTCCTTAACTTTAAATCGATTCAATAACTTTTTAGCCAAAAGTTTGTGAAATAAATATCTGGATACCGGACGGTGCATCCTAAATTCCCTTTGTTTTTTGTAAGGGAAACAGGTTTGCATTAATTATGGATATAAACAAACAAGTAAACAACAATTCATGACGAATGCAATCCCGTTTTATTTGAATGAAGTGCAACCAACACTTTAGGTTGAGTTAAGAATGAATTAACAGGTTGAATGATTAATTCTATCTGATAAAACTTGACTAACCTTAATTTGATACCTCATTCACTTCTCTAACCAACGTATTAAAAAAGTGATTTTGCACCACCAGATTATAATGAAATGTCATTGGCAGATAGATATTAAAGTGAATGAATATCCTACATGGAATGTTTGCACACACGCTATTAAAGCTACGAGGAGATGTTTGATCCACACGCTGATCATTAAAAGAAAAAATGGCACTCACGCCAGAACAACAGTGGCTCCCAAAAGTGACTCCTTTTTTTTGTGTGTGTGTCCTGTCCAGCCTTCAGGGCAGATAAAGTATGATCTAGATGTCCTTACATGCGAAAAACAGATTTGCTCTGCCAGGGAAAAGTATAAGATACTCTACCCTGTCTCCCCTGTCAATTTTTATGCTTATTGTTATGCAGGAGGGTACAGAGAAGAAGAGAAAAGAAGATGGAGGGGGAGAGCAGGGAGAGGAGGGGGACAAAACAGAGAGAGACAACAACAATAACAAAACAACAGAGACAAATCAGACTACATCAGCAAATGTCTATGACGGTCGTAAAGCCCTTAATGGAAATATCAAAATAATATAATCACAATAACAGCCAGAGTGATAATTCATTCATTCAATTTCTAAAGCGCTTATCCTCATTAGGGTCAAAGAGATGCTAGAGCCTATCCCAGCAGACTTTGGGCGAGATGCGGGGTACACTCTGGACTGGTCGCCAGTCAATCGCAGGGCACATATAGACATGCAACCATTCACACTCACATTCATACCGATGGACAATTTAGAGTCGCCAATTAACCTAACATGCATGTTTTTGGATTGTGGGAGGAAACCGGAGTACCCGGAGAAAACCCACACACGCACTGGGAGAACATGCAAACTCCACACAGAGATGCCCAACGGAGATTTGAACCCAGGTCTTCCAGATGTCCTGACTGAGTGGCCAATGTGCTAACCACTCATCCACCGTGCGGCCCCCAGTGATAATATTGTATTGAAACAGTCCTACTTACTAATGGTAATTAATGAGGATATTAACCATAACATTAAAATCAGCGAAAATAGACAATAAGTATTAGTAATCTTATTGCTGACATCACCATACCCGTAATAAAACCAGCACATACTGTGCACATACACATATCCATGCAGTACATACATACATATACAAACGTGCAGGATGCATATATATGTATAGACATACATATATATGCACTAATAATGATAAACATAAAAGAAAAACAATGAGAGAAAAACAGAACCTCTTGAACAATGACCATCTAGATGACACGTGCAACAAATCTACATTAAATCTACATTACTCTGCAGTGACAGGATAACTGCATCAGAGTGAAACAGAGAATGAGGAGATGTTCCTGGTGAACACAGCCATGCATCCCAAACCACACTCCCTCCAAAAGAAAGGGTCCGACTAGGAAGACGCCGGAGCCCAGAGGCAACCGCGAGTCCACACCGAAGAGGTGCAAGGGAGACCCGGCCGGACGCCACTCGGCAGCTGAGCAAGGGCCACAGGGAGGTATGGACGCCAACTCCCGAAACACCTGCTGGGGGCCGGCCAGCCACGGGCAAGCAGGGCATCCGCCCCCGAGCCCCCGGGCCCAGAAGCCAACCACCCCCCAAAGCAGGGGCCACATTCAACACCCCGAGAGCCCCAGGCCGCCCCAGACACAGCAGCTGCGGGCCATCGCATACCCCGACGCCAGAGGCAGGCGTCCGTAGAGTGCCCATGGGTTTGACCCCCCAACAGGTAGCTTTTTAAACGTGGAAACTATGCTTGAAAAAGTTCATGCATTTGTTGATGAAGTTTGTTAAATTGTTTTTTCTAGTTCATATGAACATTTTACACATTTTCTATTTTATAAATGTTGCTACAGTGCTTGTTGTAAGCTGTTTGGAATAAATGTCACAGTTTTGTGGTGTCTCAGTGATTACGTTCCATTGGCCCTTGGATTTAAGGGGTAAGACAAGGGTAGGAACATTGACAGGTAACTGAGAGCTTTGTCTTTGGGGTCAGCTCCCACACTTGACCGAGAATCTGCGTGACTGTCGATGACACCAATCCGCCTGTCAAGCTTGTATTCCTGCCGTCCCTCACTTTTGAGCAAGATCCTGAGGTACTTCAACTGCTAAACTAGGGGACCGGAACGAATCCCCGACACGGAGATGGCATTTTACCCTCTTCTGGGCAAGAACCATGGACTCAGAGGTGCATCACAGCCGCTTTACGCTCCACCAATCCAGTGAGAGCTGAAGCTGTAAACGCAGAGACCCAATCTGGCAGCCATCAAACCCGACACCCTCAACACCCTGGCTAAAAATTATTTTCATACAGAAAAAGTCATCAACAGAATCGTGACAAAGGGAAGTCCGGAAGAACATTGCAAACAAGTCCAACTTGCAGCTCAAGCTCTAACACAAGCTTCCTGGGATTGTGAAAATGCTCCTTATTGTGTGTTCTGGTGATGATCCGGCTTGTTAACGTCCCATGTCAGTCATATAAGAATGCATGCTGAATACAATAAACACATCTAACCATGAGAATTGCTGGTGGCCTACGGTGGCAACTAAGCGAACGTCACGGTACAGTTCACTAATGTAGATACCCCTCTCTATGAGTGGATGTAGATACGTGTGGTTGCTATCTAATCATGGTATAGTCACTCATTCAATGGTCTAAATCTGCTGCATTTCAGCAAATATCTATAGCTATGGGTATTGGTGTTGGAAAACCAATTTCAAAACATTGTGAATAAAAGTAGCAAATTAGAAGCAAATGTCAACAGCTCCGCTTAGCCCTTAATTTCAAGTGTGGTCGCCTACCACAGCAGGTTAGCACTTCCCCCCTACCCCTCAGTTTAAGGACAACTGGGACACCGCTTGATTCTCTTGAACACCAAGGAATGGGAAGTCTAGGCTGGTGCGTTTAGGCTGCTGACGTTGGATAAGTGGACAAAGATGGATGCACAGATGGATAATCCATTTTGGTTTACAATATGCCAATAAAAAACAAGCCGGGGGCCTAAAGTGTATCTCTAATGTCTCTCCATACCGAGTGTGTGACGTTTCCACGTTGGCAGATGCTGAGTGTGTTGGTGTGTACGTTTTCCTTTGGCTGCTTTGTGTTGGAACGCACGGGTGCCGTTCATTGCACTTGTGCATTGTCACCTGCCGCTCTTCATCTCTCCGCCACTGTCGCTCTTCACACGCCTCTCGCCCTCTCTTGTCTCCAGAACTTGGGCCACAAGGACTGTGAGGTCCAGTACGCGGAGCTGGATACTGCAGCCTTGGCCTCGTCTCCCAGCCCGCGAAGCTCCGCTCTCTCTGGCCCTGGGGACCTTGTCGAGTATGCAACCATCCAGCCTAGCTCACACTAGCGCATGTCATTATAGGCCTTTCCCCTCAGAATTTGGCCTGCAGGTACACAGACCCATGCACTCCTCCTCTTACTCTCCCTACTCCTGTCACATCCGCCAGCCTCCCCTCATTGTCCGCCTTTTCCTTTGTTGTTGGCCATGTGTTTTGGTGCTTGGTATTTTTTTTCGATACATTTCATCCACACATAAACATCAGATGGAACATTTCATGTCCGCCTTTACCGAAGTTTTTCAACACTTTGTAGTCCAAATACTTTTGGTCTAAATGAAAATCTACATGCAGAGCATCCCAAAGTCATAGCTGCCTAAAGCTTGATATCCTTCTTCTCTGGATGCAGGTAAAAGCTCTGCTGGAGCTGGAAGTTGAAAACATTGGAACGATCTGACAAATGTTCTTAGCACTCGCTCACTATAGGTTTGGGCCTGCTAGGTCTGTCTGGCATCCTTCCCCACCATCTACTCCAACTCACCAGCAGAAGAAATCATGCAGATGTATTTTTCAACCATACTTAGAAATATGATAAATTGGACACTTTTTTCAACTTAATGAAAACCTGAAATTAGAAAATGCATGTGTACATTGTTTATATTGGAATATATATATCAATGGAAGTCAATTGAATGGACTTTTTTGTCCTCTAGGCATCCCAAGGGGTGTGAAATTTGGTATCCGACCCTACAAAAAACATAAAACTAATAACTACATAAAAATAATTTTACTACTAATCTTATGTATAGTTAAGCCTGACCATTGAATCAAATGGTCATTTAGAGGGTTAAAATAATACAGATATGCACATCTTTTGTATTTAAGCACAAAAATAAGTGAAAAAAGAGAAAAAAAAATGAATCTGTTATGTTTCTATGGCAGTTTTCGTGCGTATAAGTTTTTGTCCTCTAGGGACCTGTATGGGTTGTAAATTAGAGGGACCCCAGAGGGTAAAAGATAATGTAAGAAGTAAGTAAGAAGTCATTGAACATCACCAGTTTAAATACTATAACAGAGGCTTCTGGTTGAACCAAGGATTTTTGAACTGTACTGTGTGAAAGCAGATTTTTTTCAGAACTCAAATATCCACGTTGGTTTGACAAGGCTTTAGATGTGCGGAGTCAAAAACGGAAGTAGCCTGTAAAACGTGCACGAACTTGTAAAAACTCACCATTGAGTAAAAATGCAGCAATGTACATCATACACGTCACCTTTTTCCATGCATGAATCGTCATGTGTGGTGGGAGGGCACATCATATGCGTCTCTAATCATATTTTTTTTTTTAAACACATCAAGCAGCCAATCACGGAGATGCGCAAATGTTTCTCCACAATTGAACTACGCCACTCCTGTTCACTTCCATCACGTCTAAACAAAGTCCAGCCTTCATTATGGAATCCCAGCAGAGTGGGCGGTCGTGTGGGTGGTGGGGGGAGCACAGACTGGTTTTGTTGGAAGATTGATTTCCATAGCAACCCGGCAATGTTGGGGATCAGGATGCTCTTGGCCCTGCTGGGACGTGCTCGAAGAAAGAGCAGCAGATGTTGTCTCCGCATTTAGACGCAGTGGAGGTGCCCTATGGAGATACAAAGACATTTCAAGTCACGATACGTGGACAAAAAAAGAACAAAATCCCAACATAAGCTTATCTGCTTTTTGAGAGAATAGAATTGGAGAAAAATAAAATCCCAGTCAAATCAATCCAAAACAAACCTGACAAGCCTGCATTGCAGGGAGACAAACAAGTCCGGTCTGGACAATGTCTCTGGTTGCTAGGAGACGATTTTGATGCATCTTCTCAATGATCTTCTATGACAGAAACACAAAATCCCGACGGGGAGTAGCTAGCAGTATTTCTGCAGTGTTTGTCCCTTCACAATAGGTGTATTGTCGCGTAGCACAGTACGTGCACTTTTTAATATTTTCAACCTCTCATGTAGCTGGATAATGTAACCAAAATAATAGAATCGCAACAATGCTTCATCAAATGAACAGAGAAAAGTGTTGCCAATTTATTCGATTTTAGGATTTTAGGTGATTCGTTATTGGGTTGTGAGGTTATATATGACAAAAAACACAGATTTTGCTATATTTCTTTTTATACATAAGCCATTTTCCCTATTCCCTGTTGTTTTCTCTCCTTACAGTAATCACTGTTTTATGACGGTTAATTAGATAATGAATTTCCTCAAAGTGGGATTCCTTGTATAAAAATTATTTAAGGCGTAGAAAACCTCTTTACCATCTTCTAAATACAGTTTTGAACAAGGGTGCGCGATCGGCGGGTGAACAAATCAAGCGCTCATTGTTTCTCCTGCCTGTGACGTTAACAGCCCCTGAGCTCACTTACAAACGTTTACTTTCCGGGTCAACATTGTCTATACTGGTTTTACCAGATGGTCGGCGATGAGGGGAAAAGTGGTAGTAGTAAAGTCATGATATGTTTTTAGGACAAAGCGGTGTGCACAAACTACAATTAAAGCAAAATTTAAAAAGATGTTAAAAAGTTATGGGTTGTAGGTATCATATCCATCTTGAGATATAGAAAGCTATCTGTATCGGTTTGAAAAAAAAAGATGTCATGTCTCTAGTTTGAACATTGTTAGAGCCCTCAAGACATGAAATAACACCCTTATATTTACCTTTACATGCATATTACCCAATACAGAAGATATCATCAGAGACAATAAATAAATGAAATTCTACATTCACAATTAGTGTTTGTCCCCTTCCTGATTTCTTATTGTTTTGCATGTTTCTACACTTAAATGTTTCATATCATCAAACACATATTAGTCAATGACAACACAACTGAACACCAAATGCTGTTTTTAAATGGAAGTTTTTATTTTTAGGGGGGAAAAAATCCAAACATACATGACCTTGTGTAAAAGAGTGATTACCCACTAAACCTAATAACTGGTTAGGCCGCCCTTATAAGCAACAACTGCAATAACTTACAAAGAGTCTCTTAGTGTGCCATTCCATTCCATTTTCCTCCACTTATCCGGCTTGTGGGGGCCGAAGTCTCAGTCGGGAAGTCCAGACTTCCTGGTCTCTGGCCACCTCTACAGCACAAACGCATTCCCAGACCATACATACTGTAATCCCTCCAGTATGTCCCAGGTCAGTACTGGGACCTTCTACCAGCTAGGAAGAAGGCACAGAGAAGCATAAGGGAGGACCCCAGACTAGAACCCCGGGTCACGTTAACGGGCTCCTCTCGATGTGAAGGAACAGCGGCTCTAATTGTGAAATGCACAATTTTGGTCAGGACCCAAAGCTTATGACCATGACAGTGGAAACATAGATCGGCCGGAAAATTGAGAGTTTTGCCTTCCGGCTCAGCTCTCCCTTCACCTCGACAGTCCATGAAAGTTCTGAACAGAATTTGTGACAAAGCCTCAACGGAGGCCAACATTCACCGGGAACAGGTTTGTCTTTTTGCCGGCAATGGGAGGTCATTATGTTCGAACATGGTATTTGTAATGCACAAACTGGTACACACAGAAGTCAAATAACACTGCACGGGTGTAGATCGGGGAGGCCATTCCTCCCAGTCACGCCCCTCCGGGTCACACCGTCATTGCCCACATGGGCGTTGAAGTCTCCGAGTAAAACTACAGAGTCACAGGAGAGCACCCCTCTGATAGATTCCAAAAAGGTTGGCCACTTTCAACTGTCGTTTGGCGAGTATGCACCAACATCAGTCTGGACCCTTTCCCCAACCTGAAGGCGTTGGGAAATTACCTTCTCGTTCACTGGGGAGGACTCCGACACGCAGGCTCAGAGCTGTCGGGGCTGTTAACAAGCCCACACCGGTTTGCCGCCTTTCTCCTGCAGCAACTCCAGAGTAGATCGACGTTCTACCCTTTTTGAGGAGTTTGGTTCCAGAACCCAAACTGTGGATTGAAGTGAGTCCGACCATGTCTAGTCAGAATGTCTGAAATTCTTGCACAAGCTCGGACTTCTTCCTCACCAGAGTAGTAACGTGCCATGTCTCAAGAACCAGATTTGGCAGCCGAAGATCGGGGCGTCCAACTGTCCGCCCTCAACCGCCACCCAAATCACAACGCACCGGACCCTTATGCTTGCCCCTGTAGGTTGGGGCTGGGCCTGGCCGAGCCCCACAGGTGAAGGCTAGGCCACCAGGCTCTTGCCTCTTGTTCATAAGGGTCTTCTGAATCACTCCTTGTCTGGCCCGTCTGGACCCTGGACCTGTTTGTCTTGTAAGACCCAACCAGGGGCATATAGCCTCAAACAAAATAGCTCCTAGGATCACTCGGGCACTCAAACCATAATAAGGTGGTGATTTATGGAGGAGCTTTTAGGCCCACTCATCTTTGTAGAACTGTTGTAATTCAGCCATGTAGGAGGGTTTTCCATCGTGAAGCACACTTTTAAGATCATGCCACAGCATCTCAAAAAGATACAGGTCAGGACTTTGACTAAGCAACTTCAAAGTCGTCATTTTGGGTTTTTTTGGTCATTTGAGATGGACTTGCTGGTGTTATTTGGATCATTGTCCTGTTGCTGATGTTGGTATCAGCTTAGGGTCATAAACAAATGACTGGACATTCTCCTTCAGGGTGTTTTGGTAGACAGCAGAATTCATGGTTCCATTTATCACGAGTCTTGCAGGTCCATCCCCAGACCATCACACTACCACCACCATATTTTACTGTTGGCATAATGTTTTTTTCTGAAATGTGACATTACTTTTATGCCAGATTTAATGGAACACACACCTCCCAAAATGTTCAACTTTTGTCATGTCAGATCGCATAGATTTTCCTCAAAGGTCTAGGAGATTGTCACAATGTTTTCCTGCTAAATTGAGATGAGCTTTAATGTTCTTTTTGTTTAGCAGTGGTTTCCAGCTTAGACAAAAAAAACATGCTGGCTTTTTTTGCCCAGTGTTTTTCATACGGTGGAGTCATGAACACTGACTTTAACTGAGGCAAGTGTGGCCTTCAGTTCTTTAGATGTTGTTCCGGGGTCTTCTGTGACCTCTCGGGTGAGGAATTGCTGCAGTCTTAAGATAATTTTGGTTGGCTGGACTGTTGTGGGAAAGTTCACCACTGTTTCATGTTTTCGTCATTTGTGTATAATAGCTTTCACTGTGGTTTGCTAGAGTCCCAAAGCTTTGGAAATGGTGTTTTCCAGACTGATAGCTTGAATATACTATATACAGTACAAATTTGTAATAATGAGCCATGATTTATTATACGGGATATTTTTTGAGCATGTTTGAAACAAATAAAAACATGAACATCAATTAAATGTCTTCATGTAAACACGTTTTCAAATGTTGAACTGGTGGGGTGTGCAAAGTGCGAGCGTCAGATGTCACAGTGGAGAGTGAATATAGACCAAGTAGCATGTCTGCCCCCCCCCCCAGCCTGTTCAGTCAGCAGCTCAGGAAGTGATGATGCTGCAGCCGTTACATGAAAGTCCTCCCGGGAATTGCCTGTCGGCTTTCCCTCTACGTAGAAAAGAGCATTAGCCTCCTGCCCCCAGGTTGCGCCGTTCGATAAAACCTCAGTCCAGCTCCTGATTGAACCGTTCGTTCAACCAGACGTCAGTGCGATTTTTTTTTTTTTTCAGCGCAATAAAAGCTTTTCAAATCAAGTCGCCTTTGGGGTAGAAAATAATCTGTCAAATGAATCAACGGACTTTTAATCGCTGGATGATTGTGTTTTTTTAAGTGATGCTTTGACAGACTTATTACATGATCAGATTTTAGGGCGGCTCCTCTTGAAAGCACTTCATCGGCGCTCAGAATGACTTCAAGGTGAGCCAGATTTCATTTAGATTAGGGCTCACTTCAAACGCACGTGCTTGATAAAGTTCCCCTCGGTTCCCGGTCCCTCGTGTTTGCTCGAAGTTGGAAGGAACTTTAATTGGGGGAAGTCTGGCCTGATAGATGGCGTCGGGGAGGATCTGCAGGTTATTGGCGTTTTGGGGAAAGGTGACGTTGATACAGTAGATTACTGTGAATGTCATTTGGCCACTTAGAAATACTTTTCATCACCTTAAGGTGGCTATTAGAAGATGATGCTTTAGGAAGATAGGTTGAAAAATACAACCAACTGATTTGAGATTCTTTCCAAATCATCTGTTCAGAGGACATCCCACCGAGTCAGGCAATCTTACTTCTTTTGTTTGGACAAACGATTGACTGTGTAATATATTCGTAATATCCGCATGGAAAAGAAAGTGGGTAATATGAAAGCATTGTGCCGCCGTTGTTCAATAGGGATGGGGGAACGGGGCTATTGAACGCAAACGCAACCTGATGTGTGTTCCACAGAGTCTTTGAGCATGAACTGATGAATCCTGCTCCGATGAGAGGCCAAACGTCTTCTAAAACAACCTGAACAATCCGGTCGCCATCCGTTCAATACCCTGACAATACAATGACCTGCATAAATGACTTTTCACACGCCCAACTACGCATGTGCGCTGTAAGACTTCTGACTGGATCAGACTCACTATCCGTGGGGTCTGGACTGCTTTTGGAAGATTTATGGGTTTGCCTGAGCTGCCTCCAACACATTTTTTTTTGCACCAGTTCATAATCTTACTGTCATGTTTGACTGCTGGCATTTGGGGAGTGTTGTTGAGCGTCTGTGAAAAAAAGGAAACATGACCTCCTCAGGTGAGCTGACGGTGTAGAAATATTTGTTGTCCATGGAAAAATGTAGCATCAACATTTCAAACCTCAAAATACCCCCTTCCCTGCCGGGGTGGAATAATCACAATACCTCACTATCGCGCTTTGCTTCATGCTTCAACTGCATAGCATAACAATGCATAGTTCAAACCAACATGGGAGACACAGACCCACACCGAGCCACTTCAAACACTGTAAACATCTCTCTCTTCCCATTTACACACCTACAGTGTACTACGACTTACCTACCTAACCACGTATCACACCAAGCTGCCGTTTTCCCAACCAACCCATCTACCTACTGTACCTACGACTGACCAAATACCCAGCTACATGCCTGCCCACCTTCCCACCACATCATGCCATTTAAACTTAGGATTTCTCCGAAAATAATACCGATCACCCATTGATCTCAAATCACATCTTGAATCAACACAATCAGGGGTGCACGGTAATTATCGGGCAGATACGAGGGAATTGTGACATCACACCGATAACCCGTATAACATTACAAATACCTCAGATAACCGATAATTTTAAAAAAACAGTCCAATGAGGCAAGATTAGTCATACTGTGTGGGTGAGCAAATCAAGCACTGTGACAATGACGGCCCTTAGCGCACTTGTAAACAAACGTTCACCTTCCGAGGACGATACTTCACATGCGAGCGAGCATTCGAAAAAACCTTATCAGCCACCTGAAACGCCAGAAAAGGTTCACCAAAGGCCTTTGTGGCGTCACATCGGCTGCTCGGAGCATGTGCTCGAATACAGTGCACCTTGCAGGCGGCCCCTCCCCTCTACACTCTGGTTCTCCTGATAGTAGTAATGTGGTAGTAGTAATGCCATGATATTTGATTAGGACTAATCAAAAGGTACAGTTGGTCAAAACTTTTTGAGTCCTTCATACTTCCAGATGTGCACATCAAATTACAGTTAACCGTTTAGGTGCCAGAGTTTTTTTCAAGAAAATATTCAGTTTTGATATGAAAAATGGTTAGAGATGAAGGCATACTGTAAATGACAAGAAAAGATCAGTATGACCCAAAGTGTGAATGGGAGTAAACTCACTAAACTCATTTGCATATCACCAGACTGTCTCATTGTCGCTACCGCAAGATGCATTCATGGACACTCCGAAAATCACAACAACATCTTTTTTTTTGCGTGAATGTATGGTCTAAATAAACAGAAAGACAAAGAAAAAAAATATGTGGATATTCTTATCACTCACTTTGTGTCTCTTACTGTGGAAATATCATTTTCTGCATTTCTCTGTATGGCGTGTTAAATTTGGCAAAGTTACTTTTGCAATTTTGAGACTATGGCACAAATCTAAAGTTTAACCCTAAAAGAAAAATACGGTGCATGTCTAATATAACATCAGTCTGGCTCTTTATTTGGTTCATCCCCAGCACATGAGTTGTTGAGTCCATGCAGTGTTCTGCCGTGAGTTTCTCTTTAAAGATTCAGACTGTTTGTTGAGGAGTTCATCCGGGAATAGAGCCACAAGAAAAGAGTTTCATGCTTCACCGTCCACTCGGCTGGCCCCAAAATGTCAAGATTAGAACAAGGACAGCGCTTGCCCATAACAACTCCGAGCAAATAAGTTCCTCAGCCTGCCTGCATCCTTCAAGGTCTTTGTCTCCTTGATGTCTGTATTTTTGTTACCGCTAGCTCTTACCCAGACAGAACTTGTCCAAGACCATGTGTCGGCTGATCTAACGAGTTCCCTGGCAGCTTGCATACTAATAAATGCCCCACACTTTACCCATAAAACACATTCGGTACACATCTACGCGTACAGGCTTACTGGAAATCTTTGTGGCTTTGTTGCCAAATCTTTCTCCAGGGCTGGGATGGTGGTTTTCCTAGATGTAGAGATGTGTGAGGAAAAGGCGTAAGTCCCCATCTTTTTTCACTCTCATCTTTTGTTGTCATGAACGCATGCTGTTTTTCTCACATCTTTGTCAGATTTTCTGATCAAAACGGTATCACTCATCTTACCCACTTCATTCCTGTATGGGAATTACACTTCACACATTTGTAACTTACCAAAAATGCTCTGATTCCATTGAAATGATTTTGTATGATCAAATTACTTATGAACGTCTACTTTTGGCTATGTCCACAAAAACACGGATATTTCCCTACGCATGCAAATGTAGGTTTTTGTCTTTTTGGAAAAATGCTGCTTCAGCGTTCGCATGTATTCCAACATCATGTAAGAAGTGAACACTTATGTTTCACTAATTTTCTACAGTGGTAGACTATTAACATAATTTGGGAGGTGGAAAGTTTGTTGCCTCCTTCCAGATTTCTCATGTTTGTCACACTTAAATGTTTTAAATCCAACAAATTTAAATATTCCTCAATGATCACACAACCAAACACAAATTGCAGTTTTTAAACGAAAAGTTTTATTATTAACGGCGAAAAAAATCGAAGCCTACTGTGTAAAAAAGTGATTGGCCCCACCCCCGGTGAAAACAAAATCGGTGAACATTTTGGGACTCCAGTGAACCACAGTGAGAGCCATTATATAGAAATGGCAAAAACATGGAATAGTGGCGAACCTTCCCGGCAGTGGCCAGCCAACCAAAAGTATGCCAAAAGCACAGCAACAACGCATCAAAGAATTCACAAAAGACCCCACAACATTCCATGTGCTGTCTATCACAAAATCTTGACGAAGAATGTCTTGCCATCTGTTCTTGACCTTGAGCTAAAACAAACATCTGCAAAAGGTCAATAATCCAAAACACACCAGCAAGTCCACCTCGATTGGCTGAAAAAAAAAACAAGAAAAGTTGAGTGGCCTGACCAAATCCTATTGAGAGGCTGTGGCAATTCTGCAAAGATGAGTGGGCCAAAATTCCTCCACAGTGCTGTAAGAGACTCATTGTAAGTTATGGCAAAAGCTGCAGTTGTTGCAGCTAAGGGTGGCCCAACCAGTTATTAGGTTTAGGGTAAAGTGACTTTTTCACACAGGGCCATGTAGGTTTGCGTGTTATTTCTCCCTTAATAAAAACATGTTTCATTTAAAAAACACATTTTGTGTTGTCATTGACAAATATTTAAATTTGTTAGATTTTCTGAAATATTTAAGTATGACAAACAGGCAAAAACATAAGAAACAAGGACATTTTTTCACACCACTAAATACTGTATATGGGTCAAAGACAAGACATCTAAATTTCAGTATCCAAAGCATGTCTCTTGTGTAAAAAGACAAATATTTTGCAAGAAATCAACATTTATTTAAAGTACCAAAATGTCCTTCCTATGTAACGTCTTAAAATGATAAGAAATTATGACAGCATATAAATCAGAAGCCTGGGCATATTAGTGATTTTGCAATAATACCTACTAATAATATATATATTAGTAGTATTAGTAGCTTTATATTTTCATCTGCATATTTGGAATTCCCTGGGTAATGGACCTTTCGTGCGTTAAAACATTTTCCATGTTCACTTTTTAGCACAACAGTTTGTATGATTAAGCAGGTCCATTAGAAATAACCAAATATTTCTCTAAAATTCTAATTTATTGAAGCAGTAATTGTTTTTAAACGTGCATTTATTTCTGGAACTTTGCCCATCATCCACAATCCTATCTGGAACAGGAACACACGTCTTTCTCTTTTCTGTGCTTTCTAAAGATATAAAAACAATTAGCATTAGGGGGCTAAAAGTGCACATAATGGGGCACACCTATTAATAAATAAGACCCTCCAAAAACTTTAACTCTTTTTTATGGTCTTATGCTGTGAGCATGTAGTAACAGCTAGGTTCTCAAAGTGGCGTATGTAATAGGGGGTGTGTAAATAAATATTAAATTTGTGCGATTAGTGCCTAACACTCTCAATTACGAGTGTGCCTGAATGCCTCAACACCTCACGGCGCAAGAAAAATGGAGCAGAAAGGAGACAGTACACGATGTTCTTTGGTCTATGTGCATCATATAAACAAATAACTACATTTGATGATTATTTTGTGCATTAATAGTTTTTAATCTTGAAGATTTCATTTAGATTGGTGTTCCAATACCAGCGTGGTGTCACTGTGAATGGTGATTCCCGCGAAAATGAGGCTTCGTGCATTTTTGTATCTTGGATATATCATGCAGATGTAAACATATCCTTTGTGAGCGGACAAAAAAGTGAAGCTCCAAGTCATTCAAAGGGAAGGACACTAGCATGATCAAATATATGTAGGCTTATTACTATTTATCAGTGCTCATGTGAAACGTTCTCAACATTGGACCATGCAAAATACACATTTAAACCTGGAACTACTAATACATTCATTACCCAATTAGCTATCTTAAGTATATCTAAAAGACATGTAGGATAATACTTATTCATTGATACTGATCTATAATACTTATCTGATCATGAAACGTTATCAAAATGTGACCATGCAAAATATGAAATCCTGACCGGAAATTACTACAGTATAAAACTGATTCATTTAGATAAAAAAGCTCCTTTAAGTAGCATTACCTTTCACTAGTGCGCAAGTCTGTGGTGAAGCCAGTCGTTAGCCCGGCTAGTAGCTAGCTGGTGTGGCATGGCAAGGTGTCACTACACCAGTAACATAGTTCTAGGGCGCAACGATGTCAATAACAATAATAATATTAATATGCAGGTCACAATATGTAAAGGGTTTTTATAAGGCTTAATGGGTGTGTCCCATTAAGTGCATTAATTTGTTTATTTTTTTACTTGTTTTTATATTTTTAAAACACACAGAAAAGAGTAAGACCGACGTGTTCATGTCTCACATACGAGTTTGTTAGCCCCACCCCTTCCCCTGCATTGAACCACACACATTATTGCTTCCCAACTGTCTTGTTTCTGTGTTTTATTCTTTGTTGTGTTTGTTTTCTATGTTTTTTTTTGGTTTCCTTCACTTGTTTGCATCAAATCAAAGTTTTTCTTGAAAAACGTATTTGACTTATACTGTATATAGAAGGTCTAACTGGTTGGGATCAATGCAAGACGACATATCGGCAGCAGAATACTCGTGGTTTTTTTCCATGTTGAGCTTTTTGCTGAACTTCCTGTCTAACAGCTCATCTTCATTTCAGCATGCAGGCGGCCGTTGCGCTAACATGTTTTTCTCTGGAAGAAGCGCAGGACGGATGCTCTGCAGTGTAAAAGTCTCCCTGCCAGTTGAGAGACATATTGTCTCCAATGTGTCCTGGGTCTTTTATGAGGCCTCATATCAGTTGGATGGGACCTGAACACCTCCCCAGGGAGGCATCCAGGAGGCATCCTGACCAGATGGCAGAGCCACCTCATCTGGCTCCTCTCAATGAGAAGGTTCTACTACAAGTTTCTCCTGGATGACAGTGCTTCTCACCTTATCTCTAAGGGAGAGCCAAGCCACCTCATGGAGAAAACTTCTTTCGCTTGCACCATCTTCTCCTTTCGGTCATTACCCAAAGCTCATGACCGTAGGCGAGGGTGGAAACGTAGATCAATTGGTAAATTGACAGTTTTGCCTTTTGGCTCTATCGCTCTTCACCACGACGGACCACACCGGTCCACCCGTCCATCTCAAGTTCCAGGACACTAACTGTGCAAAGTGTCGATTCTTGCCATGATTTTACTGGTCTTAAAATGAAGAGATTTTTGTTTGTCATCTAATGACTGAGTCAACAACATCCTCTTTCCCTCTCGGCAGGACTCTGGGAAACCTCCGGAAGAGCTGCTGAACCCCACCGAGTACATGAGCCACCAGCGCGACATGGACCACTTGGCCGAGTCTCAGCCCGCTCAAGCCCACCCACCCGTCTCCTTCCTGCCCCAGCACGCCTACGCCCAGCCCCCCTCCAATGAGCCAATGTACTCCAACACCGGTTTCTCCGCCACCAGCCCCCGACCGCTCTTCCCCAAGGAGCAGTCTGTGTGACCGGTGGCGCTTCCAACCGCTCAATAAGGTTCCTACCCCACCTTGTGCCCCGCCATGCTTGTTTCCAACTAAAGTGCTTTTTTTTCCCCCTTCCTGTGTATGTTTGTTAACACCTTCCTTGCTAGCTGGTCGTCACTCTCTTTCCTTCCATGTCTGTCAATCAAATCGCTTGCTTGCCTCCTGGAAAGTCGCGTGCGTTTGCTCCGGCGAGAAAATAGAAACAAAAAAAGACGAACACTGACTTGCCGGGATTATTATGTGGTGGTGAACCCTTCGTTGCTTGGCTGTTTTCGATGGACGTTTTGATTCTTAGGCGTGAATGTTAGCATGGTGAGCTAGGAGCAAACACGCAATCGCGAGGGAAACGAGGGCTTCAGCCTTGTTCTCGCTAAAATACCCTTAGCGCTCTTGATTGTCGGAGTGAGTCCAAATCTTTGGCTTCTTTAGGTGCACAAGCATCGGTTTTCAGAGCGTCGGCTTAAATCGCCACCGTTTGTACCTCGCATTATCGCCATCATACTGCGTGAGCAGCGCCAACCCCGTTAGCTTACGATCGTTAGCTTCAACTTTCGCCGCCATTTGCCGGTGCTGCGTGAAAAGCACACTTCTACAATCATAACAATGCATCTCCGTCTCTGAGGGGGAAAGCTAGACGTGAAGCTTCTTGGTGGACTCGTGGAGGACTGGCCAGAGAACCGAAGTCTGTTTGAAAAAATCTCCGTTTGTGACTTGTTTTTTTTTATTTATCCTAATTTCATTGATAATGTCAGCGGCCTCATCCAAAAAAAATCCTGCTACTGTACAAAGCACTTGATTGGATACCATACATAAGCTAACAGCACACATACTACATAAGCTAGCATCACACATACTACAGAAGCTAGCATCACACATACTACATAAGCTAACAGCACACATACTACATAAGCTAACAGCACACATACTACATAAGCTAGCATCACACATACTACAGAAGCTAGCATCACACATACTACATAAGCTAACAGCACACATACTACATAAGCTAGCATCACACATACTACATAAGCTAGCATCACACATACTACATAAGCTANTATTTCTCTAAAATTCTAATTTATTGAAGCAGTAATTGTTTTTAAACGTGCATTTATTTCTGGAACTTTGCCCATCATCCACAATCCTATCTGGAACAGGAACACACGTCTTTCTCTTTTCTGTGCTTTCTAAAGATATAAAAACAATTAGCATTAGGGGGCTAAAAGTGCACATAATGGGGCACACCTATTAATAAATAAGACCCTCCAAAAACTTTAACTCTTTTTTATGGTCTTATGCTGTGAGCATGTAGTAACAGCTAGGTTCTCAAAGTGGCGTATGTAATAGGGGGTGTGTAAATAAATATTACATTTGTGCGATTAGTGCCTAACACTCTCAATTACGAGTGTGCCTGAATGCCTCAACACCTCACGGCGCAAGAAAAATGGAGCAGAAAGGAGACAGTACACGATGTTCTTTGGTCTATGTGCATCATATAAACAAATAACTACATTTGATGATTATTTTGTGCATTAATAGTTTTTAATCTTGAAGATTTCATTTAGATTGGTGTTCCAATACCAGCGTGGTGTCACTGTGAATGGTGATTCCCGCGAAAATGAGGCTTCGTGCATTTTTGTATCTTGGATATATCATGCAGATGTAAACATATCCTTTGTGAGCGGACAAAAAAGTGAAGCTCCAAGTCATTCAAAGGGAAGGACACTAGCATGATCAAATATATGTTGGCTTATTACTATTTATCAGTGCTCATGTGAAACGTTCTCAACATTGGACCATGCAAAATACACATTTAAACCTGGAACTACTAATACATTCATTACCCAATTAGCTATCTTAAGTATATCTAAAAGACATGTAGGATAATACTTATTCATTGATACTGATCTATAATACTTATCTGATCATGAAACGTTATCAAAATGTGACCATGCAAAATATGAAATCCTGACCGGAAATTACTACAGTATAAAACTGATTCATTTAGATAAAAAAAAGCTCCTTTAAGTAGCATTACCTTTCACTAGTGCGCAAGTCTGTGGTGAAGCCAGTCGTTAGCCCGGCTAGTAGCTAGCTGGTGTGGCATGGCAAGGTGTCACTACACCAGTAACATAGTTCTAGGGCGCAACAATGTCAATAACAATAATAATATTAATATGCAGGTCGCAATATGTAAAGGGTTTTTAGAAGGCTTAATGGGTGTGTCCCATTAAGTGCATTAATTAATTTATTTTTTTACTTGTTTTTATATTTTTAAAACACACAGAAAAGAGTAAGACCAACGTGTCCATGTCTCACATACGAGTTTGTTAGCCCCACCCCTTCCCCTGCATTGAACCACACACATTATTGCTTCCCAACTGTCTTGTTTCTGTGTTTTATTCTTTGTTGTGTTTGTTTTCTATGTTTTTTTTTGGTTTCCTTCACTTGTTTGCATCAAATCAAAGTTTTTCTTGAAAAGCGTATTTGACTTAAGCTGTATATAGAAGGTCTAACTGGTTGGGATCAATGCAAGACGACATATCGGCAGCAGAATACTCGTGGTTTTTTTCCATGTTGAGCTTTTTGCTGAACTTCCTGTCTAACAGCTCATCTTCATTTCAGCATGCAGGCGGCCGTTGCGCTAACATGTTTTTCTTTGGAAGTAGCGCAGGACGGATGCTCTGCAGTGTGAAAGTCTCCCTGCCAGTTGAGAGACATATTGTCTCCAATGTGTCCTGGGTCTTTTATGAGGCCTCCTATCAGTTGGATGGGACCTGAACACCTCCCCAGGGAGGCATCCAGGAGGCATCCTGACCAGATGGCAGAGCCACCTCATCTGGCTCCTCTCAATGAGAAGGTTCTACTACAAGTTTCTCCTGGATGACAGTGCTTCTCACCTTATCTCTAAGGGAGAGCCAAGCCACCTCATGGAGAAAACTTCTTTCGCTTGCACCATCTTGTCCTTTCGGTCATTACCCAAAGCTCATGACCGTAGGCGAGGGTGGAAACGTAGATCAATCGGTAAATTGACAGTTTTGCCTTTTGGCTCTGTCGCTCTTCACCACGACGGACCACACCGGTCCACCCGTCCATCTCAAGTTCCAGGACAGTAACTGTGCAAAGTGTCGATTCTTGCCATGATTTTACTGGTCTTAAAATGAAGTGATTTTTGTTTGTCATCTAATGACTGAGTCAACAACATCCTCTTTCCCTCTCGGCAGGACTCTGGGAAACCTCCGGAAGAGCTGCTGAACCCCACCGAGTACATGAGCCACCAGCGCGACATGGACCACTTGGCCGAGTCTCAGCCCGCTCAAGCCCACCCACCCGTCTCCTTCCTGCCCCAGCACGCCTACGCCCAGCCCCCCTCCAATGAGCCTATGTACTCCAACACCGGTTTCTCCGCCACCGGCCCCCGACCGCTCTTCCCCAAGGAGCAGTCTGTGTGACCGGTGGCGCTTCCAACCGCTCAATAAGGTTCCTACCCCACCTTGTGCCCCGCCATGCTTGTTTCCAACTAAAGTGCTTTTTTTTCCCCCTTCCTGTGTATGTTTGTTAACACCTTCCTTGCTAGCTGGTCGTCACTCTCTTTCCTTCCATGTCTGTCAATCAAATCGCTTGCTTGCCTCCTGGAAAGTCGCGTGCGTTTGCTCCGGCGAGAAAATAGAAACAAAAAAAGACGAACACTGACTTGCCGGGATTATTATGTGGTGGTGAACCCTTCGTTGCTTGGCTGTTTTCGATGGACGTTTTGATTCTTAGGCGTGAATGTTAGCATGGTGAGCTAGGAGCAAACACGCAATCGCGAGGGAAACGAGGGCTTCAGCCTTGTTCTTGCTAAAATACCCTTAGCGCTCTTGATTGTCGGAGTGAGTCCAAATCTTTGGCTTCTTTAGGTGCACAAGCATCGGTTTTCAGAGCGTCGGCTTAAATCGCCACCGTTTGTACCTCGCATTATCGCCATCATACTGCGTGAGCAACGCCAACCCCGTTAGCTTACGATCGTTAGCTTCAACTTTCGCCGCCATTTGCCGGTGCTGCGTGAAAAGCACACTTCTACAATCATAACAATGCATCTCCGTCTCTGAGGGGGAAAGCTAGACGTGAAGCTTCTTGGTGGACTCGTGGAGGACTGGCCAGAGAACCGAAGTCTGTTTGAAAAAATCTCCGTTTGTGACTTGTTTTTTTTTATTTATCCTAATTTCATTGATAATGTCAGCGGCCTCATCCAAAAAAAATCCTGCTACTGTACAAAGCACTTGATTGGATACCATACATAAGCTAACAGCACACATACTACATAAGCTAGCATCACACATACTACAGAAGCTAGCATCACACATACTACATAAGCTAACAGCACACATACTACATAAGCTAACAGCACACATACTACATAAGCTAGCATCACACATACTACAGAAGCTAGCATCACACATACTACATAAGCTAACAGCACACATACTACATAAGCTAGCATCACACATACTACATAAGCTAGCATCACACATACTACATAAGCTAGCATCACACATACTACATAAGCTAACAGCACACATATACTACTTACTGTACTTACTGTTTGGTACTTCCTGCAATACATAAACTAGCATCACACATACTATTTACTGTACTTAATGTATGGTACTTCCTGCAATACATACGCTAGCATCACACACATACTACTTACTGTACTTACTGTATGGTACTTCCTGCAGTACATAAACTAGCATCACACATACTACTTACTGTACTTACTGTATGGTACTTCCTGCAGTACATAAGCTAGCATCACACTTACTGCACACTACTTACTGTACTTACTGTATGGTACTTCCTGCAGTACATAAACTAGCATCAGACATATACTACTTACTGTACGTACTGTTTGGTACTTCCTGCAGTACATAAACTAGCATCACACATATACTACTTACTGTACTTACTGTATGGTACTTCCTGCAATACATAAGCTAGCATCACACTTACTGCACACTACTTACTGTACTTACTGTATGGTACTTCCTGCAGTACATAAACTAGCATCA
>QODF01000083.1:256676-269545 GCA_024372805.1 Oostethus manadensis
CTTTTGAGGCAAATTGGAGTTATGTGTACTTTTTGTGTGTATTTTAGTTGCCACGTAAGTAATGTGTACATGTACTGTATGGGAAAAAAAAACAATATGTACACGTGGGGCTCGGGGAGTATGTGTGTTCGTGTTTGTGTTGGAAGTGAATTGTTGTTGATGGTTTTGAAAAGATTCTGGGCGTTTTGTTTTGCTAGCGGTAGAAGCAGAGGAGTTTCTTAGCGTAGCACAGAAACACAACTTTGTCTTTTAGTGACACATTGGAATACGTATGACGATGAGTATCAAATACTGGAATACTTTTCCCGACACGTCTAGTTCTTGGAAGGTTTGCTTTTCCACATCGTATTGTGTTTTTGTATGACTGTAACATTTACTTTTATTTTTCTAAACATATATTTACAGTATATCTATTTATAGACTGGCCACACCTTTTTGACGTCTTATGGAACGATGACATCATGTGACTTGAGGAACCTGTTTGTTTTTATCATGTTCGTTGTAAATATTAACATGTGTGGAAAATAGTTGAAAATTAAAGCTCACAATTTGCCCGTTCTTGTTGAGGCTTTTCTGCATGTCTGGCTGCACGCGTTGACGAAGGGAATACGAGCCGGCGCTTGACTTCTGGAGGTGAGGTCTGTGTTGGAAACAAAGTCCTCTTGGTAACCATGGCAACTGTGTGGGAGAAAGCAACCAGGTCTGCATCTCATGACAACAAGCTGCTGCTTGAACTTCATGAAAAGATATTCCTTCACGTCACCTTGACCACATTGTGATGACCTTTTCAAAGTTGCAAAAAAACCAAGAGAATAAAAAAGGAGGGACACGAGCGAGGTAAAGGTTAGTTGGTCAAATCTGGCAGAAGAATGTCAAATGTATGATAAGAAACAGTACTAGTGTGTTTCACGGGAAAACATCACTTCCTGCATCTCTTCTATCCTACTGTGTAACGTAGCAACAAGCTAAGCTAGGCCGCAGCATTCTACAGTATTCTTCTACTCTTTAATGGATGCATCCTCATCGCAACAGTGCACGTTACTTTTTGTGGAGTCCTGCAGTAACCATGGTGACAGCATCACCTTGTCTTTAACAACACTTGACCATCTATGACTCCATTCATCCACCCATCCATCATTCCCAGTCATTCATCCATCCATTCTTCATTATCAATCCATGCATTCATCCCCCCGTCCATCATACTTCATCGTTTACACATCCATTCTTCATTATCTATCCATGCGTTCATCCACCCATCCATCATTCCTCATCATTCACCCATCCATTCTTCATTATCTATCCATGCATTCAGCCACCCATCCATCATTCCTCATCATTCACCCATCCATTCTTCATTATCTATCCATGCATTCAGCCACCCATCCATCATTCCTCATCATCCATGCATCCACCCACTCATGCATTCATCCATCCATTCATCCATCCAGCCGGCATTCCTCATCATTCACCCATCCATTCTTCATTATCTATCCATCCATTCAGCCACCCATCCATCATTCCCAGTCATTCACCCATCCATTCTTCATTATCAATCTATGCATTCATCCACCCATCCATTATTCGTCATCATCCATCTATCCATTCTTTATTATCTATCCATCAATTTATTCACCCATCTATCATGACTCATCATCCATCCATCCATTCTTTATTATCCATCCATCCATGCATTCATTCACCCATCCATCATTCCTCATCATTCATCAATCCATTCTTCATTATCTATCCATCCATCCATCATCATTCATCCATCCATTCTTCTTTATCTATCCATGCATTCAGCCACCCAGCCATCGTTCCTCATCATTCATCAATCCATTCTTCATTATCTATCCATACATTCAGCCACCCATCCGTTATTCCTCATCATCCATCCATCCATCCACCCACTCATGCATCCATCTATCCATCCATTCATCCACCCATCCATCCATCATTCCTCATCATCCATCCAACCGTTTTTAACTATCTTTCCATCAATTCAGTCCTTGTCATTGATCATCCACTTATTCATTCATTCCTCATCATCCATCCATCCTGTCAGCCATCATTATATATCCATTCATTTATTCCTCTGTCGATCATCAATCAATCACTTTCCGTCTTGTCCCCCATCAACATACCGTAGTTAATCCATAATCCATCCATTCATTCGTCCATCTAAACATCCTCATCCATCCATCTGTTGATTAATCATCCATCATCATTCATCTATCCAGTCACCAATTCCTTCATTCGTCCATCATCATCCATGCGTCCTTGTATTCATCCATCCATTCTTCAGGTTAACAGGAGTTAACTTATTTTTACACTTGACGGTGATGATATTCAGGGTGTGGCTTAAAACGTCACGTCAAAGATTTCACTTTGAAATATAAACAGAATATATATCTAGCTAATGTGTCAATAATGAAAGTGAAGTGGTGTTGTGTGTGTGTGTGTGTGTGTGTGTGTGTGTGTGAGTGTGATTGTCAGTCCAGGTCACACAAAAACATGATGACTCCCATTGTATCCACGGAGACAGTGGCTGTCAGGTAAGCTTTGAGGTAAAAAAAAAAAAAAAAGGAATAGAAAGAAGAGAAAGTCATTTAGAGTAATGACAGAGAATTTCTGTGGAGAAATGATAAGCCTTAAGGGACGCTGCCAAGAGGCTCGCAACAACAAACCACTCGCATCCTCTGCCTGGGTGCAGACTGGATGCAGTCAGAGCTACCAAGAAGTGTTACATACCACAACTTACCACACCAATACAATACCATACCACACCAATACCATACCATATGTAACCTGGATAGAAATGTAAATACAGTAAGGAAATGGTGATACAAATTTATAATATAAGTTACAGTTACAAAGGAATAAATGCATAAATAAGCTATGTTACATACATATAGTTAAAAGTATACTTCATTTAGTAAGTGATGTGTTTAAAAAAAACAGTTAAAAGCACCTGGCAATAAATTAAAAAGCTGTACAATGCATGTTGCAGTCGATGTATTTTATTTTGCTTTATTTTGAAAATCTTCAAGCAGTGCAACCTGTGTGTGTTACCCTTACTGGTCAATCTTTGTATTAGCTTGACATGTGGTGAACCGGAAGTGTATGAGAACACACTCGCTAGCTTACGATCGAAAAGAAAAAAAAACATAACAGACGAAAGGAAAGAAAAACGTGTCCAGTTGAATGGTAGAAACTAGTTTCTATACTGTTTACTCAAGAGTCCAAAACCGAGATTTGTTTACAACCTTTGGAAGTGCACACGGACAGTTTTCAGCCCGAAACAAATCTGCAGCTAAGTATTTGAATTGAAAGTTTCGCTGTTAGCTCCAGGCATTAGCATGCGCTGGCTAAGCTATTCGTGCAGATTAGTTAAACTAAACCAGCTTGATAAAAAAGACTTTCTCGTGTATTCGGCTCGCAGCATGAGAGTGTGTACAAGTGAGGAGATGTACCTTTGTGAGCAGTCGTCGATGGATTTTGCTGCAACGGGAGACGTGTGAGCTGGTGAACAGAGAGGACCTGGAGACGGGGGCACCGTAGCGAAGACAAGCGGATGTAACCCCGCCGCCATCTTGGATCGCGCTATGGCCTTTCTGTGCTTCCATGTGGAGTAACTCCTTGACATGTGATCTCCAGGAAAAAGGTACATGTTGATACTCCGGTTTATTTGGCTCGTTGAGTGAAGCGGCCATTTGGTTTTAGGCCTCACCGCTCCCAAGCACCGCTCAGGCCTGCAACATAGCACTGTTAGCTGCAGCGTAGCTCTCTCGTTGTCTTTGTGTGAGAGTGATTGGGGAATGTGGCAACTCTGATGTTGAAAGGTATTTGAAATAAAATCATTCAATGTTTGTAAAATGCTCTTTTGAATTAGCTAACTCAGTAAAATTACTGTTCAATCATTTAAACAGGTTTGGTCATTTCCTATTACTTTTGGCTGTTGGATCTGCTATTGTTGGTGTTTAGAGTGTAAATAGTGAGAGTTATGACATAGGCAGCAAGTAGCTGATTCCATATATTTAGTTTATTGTAATTAAGAGTTAAAATGAACTCAGTGGCCCTTACCAATGGATTTAGGTAGGCTACGCATACCATACCATTTTATTCCATTTTCTTCCGCTTATCCGGGTCCGGGTCGCGAGGGCAGCAGTTTTAGTAGGGAAGTCCAAACTTCCCGGTCTCCGGCGACCTCTTCCAGCTCCCCCGGGAGGACACCAAGGCGTTCCCAAGTCAGCTGTGAGACATAGTCCCTCCAGCGTGTCCTAGGTCTTCCCCAGGCCTTCTCCCGGCTGGGCATGCCCAAAACACCTCACCAGGGAGGCGCCTGGGAGGCATTCGGACTAGATGCCCGAGCCACCTCAACTAGCTCCTCTCGATGTGAAGGAGCAGCGGCTCTACTCTGAGCTCCTCCCAGATGGCCGAGCTCCTCACCCTATCTCCTAGGGTGAGTCCAGCCACCCTATGGAAAAAACTCATTTTCGCCGCTTGTGTCCGCGATCTCGTTCTTTCGGTCATGACCCATAACTCGTGAGCGTGGGAATATAAATCGATCTGTTAACACCACAACAGTCCGGTACAGTGACAGCTTTACTGCTGCCGCTGCACCGATCCTCAAATCGACCTCACGCTCCAACCGTCCCTCACTCATGAACAAGACCCCGATATACTTAACCTCCTCCACCTGAGGCAAGACCTCACTCCCAACCCAGAGGGTACAGTCCACCCATTTCCGACTGAGAATCATGGCCTCAGATTTGGAGGTGCTATATCTCATCCCAGAAGCTTCACACTCAGCTGCAAACTACTCCAGTAAACACTGAAGGTCACAGCCTGATGAGGCCATAAGGACCACATCGTCTGCAAATAGCAGAGACTAAATCCTAAGGTCACCAAGCTGGACTCCCTCAACGCCTTGACTGCGCCTAGAAATTCTGTCCATGAAGATTATGAACAGAATTGGTGACAAAGGGCAGCCTTGGCTCGACTTACTGGAGCACCTCCCACAGGACACCATGAGGGACACGGTCGAATTCCTTTTACAAGTCTACAAAGCACATGTAGACCGGTTGGGCAAACTCCCACATACCCTCCAGTACTCTTGCAAGAGTGTAGAACTGGTCCAGTGTTCTTCAACCAGGACGAAAACCTTTGCAACTCCTGTAACCGAGGTCGTACCCTTCTCTCAAGCACCCTGGAGTAGACTTTCCCAGGGATACTGAGGAGTGTGATCCCCCTATACTGTAGTTGGAACACACACTCCGGTCACTCTTTTTAAAATTGGGGACCACCACCCCGGTCTGCCAGTCCAGAGGTGACTGTTCCTGACCATGCGATGTTGAAGAGGCGTGTCAACCAAGACAGTCCTCCAACATCCAGAGCCCTGGGAAATTTAGGCCGAAACTTGTCCACCCCCGGAGCCTTGCCATTGGGGAGTGTTTTAACTACACCAAATACGTCCGCAACGGTGATAGAACTGTCCGCGTACGTGTCCTCAGACTCTGCTTCCTCTACGAAAGGTATGTCAGTGGGATTGAGAAGGGCATCAAAGTATTCCTTCCACCAACCAACTCTTTCCTCAATCCAGTTCCCTTCCCTTTTCTGACGTGTCGGATGGTTTGCCAGAACCTCTTCAAGGCCGACCAAAAGTCTTGCTCCATAGTCTCACCCAACTCCTCCCACACCCGGGTTTTTGCCTCGACCATCGCCGAAGCCGCATGCCGCTTGGCCTGCCGGTACCTGTCAGCTGCACTCCCGCAAGCCATCCATGCTTGTTAGGACTAACCCCCGGTGTCCACCATCGAATTCGGATCTTGCCGCCACAACTGGCAACGACCACCTTGCAGGCGCTACGACCAGCTGCCTCAGCAATGGAGACACGGAATATGGCCCATCCGGACTCAATATGCTGGTCCTCCCTCGAGATGTAGGCGAAACTCTGCCGGAGATGAAAGTTGGAAGACTCGATAACCGGGAGACTCTGCTAGACGTTCCCACACCCTCACTACGCGTTTGGGTCTACTAGGTCTGTCCAGCATCCTACCCCGCGATCTAATCTAACTCATCACCAGGTGGTAATCAGTTGACAGCTCAGCCTCTCTTTTCACCCGCGTGTCCACAACATGCGGACGCAGGTCTGACAATACGACCACAAAGTAGATCGTAGACCTGCGACCTAGGGTGTCCGGGTGCCAAGTGCACCCTCATGGTCACCCTTATGTTCAAACATGGTGTTTGTTATGGACAAACTGGGGTTTGCACAGAAGTCCAGCAACAACACACCACAAGGGTTCAGATCAGGGAGGCCATTCCTCCCAACCACTGTCATTGCCCACATGGGCGTTGAAGTCTATGAGTAGAACTATGGAGTCACCAGCTGGGTCTATCAGCAACTATCTGATAGACTCCAAGAAGGATGGGTACTCTGAACTGCCGTTTGGCACGTATCCGTAAACCACAGTCAGGACTTTTTCCCCAGCCCGAAGGCGTAGAGAAATAACCCTCTCGTTCATCGGGGATGTCTCCAACACAGAGGCACCAAACACCCCAGCTAGCCGCCTCTCCCCTGCAGCAACTCCAGAGTAGAACAAGGTCCAGCCCCTCTCACGGAATTTGGTTCCAGAGCCCAAACTGTGGGTTGAGGTGAGTCCTATATCTAGTCGGAATGTCTCAGCTTCTTCCACAAGCTCGGGCTCCTTCCCCACCAGAGATGTGACATTCCATGTCCCAAGAACCATATTTGTCCGCCGAAGACCAGGTCACCCGGACACCTGCCCTCAGCCACCGCCCAAATCGCGTGGCACCGGACCCTTATGCTTGCCCCTCCAGGTGGTGGAAGACCACCAGGGAAGACCTAGGACACGTTGGAGGGACTACGTCTCACAGCTGGCCTGGGAACACTTTGGTGTCCTCCCAGTGGAGCTGGAAGAGGTCGCCGGGGACCGGGAAGTCTGGACTTCTCTACTGAGACTGCTGCCCCCGCGACCCGAACCCGGATAAGTGGAAGAAAATGAAATGGAATGGAATACTGTATATATTTGTGTGTGTGTGTGTATATATATATATATATATATGACATAAGTAAACTGATTCATGATTCTTGGTGTGCAATAAAAAGGCACAACACCATAGTGGTGAAACTTGCCCATATCATGATAATAATAAAAATAATCACCTTTATTTATGAGCACCTTTCAACAAACCCAAGGTCGCTGCACAATAAGAACAAGAAAATAAAAAAATGACATAACAGGAGAACAAAGAAAGAGACGTAAAAAGAATAAGGAGTCCTAAAGAGAGTCAGAGTTTCTGATTGCTGATGGCAGTGAGTTCCAGAGCTGAGGAATAGAGCGGCTGAAAACCCTGCTCCCCATGGTGCTGATGCGGGCAAAAGCGACAGTTAGGTGGATAGAGGAGGGGGAACGAAGTGCACGGACTGGAGTGGCAATATGTACACGGTCAGACAGATATGGGGAGTGGGCAAGGTTATGAATGGCCTTAAAGGTGTAGAGAAGGAGTCTAAATTCATTTCTTTGCTTTACTGGAAGCCAGTGGAGTTGTTGTAGGATGGGGGTGATATGATGGAAGGACGGGGTTTTAATGATGATACAAGCAGCAGAGTTTTGAACCATTTGGACCTTATTTAGGTATTTGTGAGGAAGACCGCAGAGAAGTGAGTTACAGTAGTCTAAACGAGAAGTGATGAAACTGTGAACAAGAACAGCAGCATTGTGGGGAGTGAGAGAGGGTAGGAGACGATTAATGTTACGAAGATGAAAGTAAGCCATCCAAGTGATGTTACTGATGTGGGGTTGAAATGATAGAGTACTGTCAAGGATGACTTAACCTGAGGAGAGGGGGAGGAACTGCCAACTTTAGATAGGGTGGATTTGGTGCCAACAAGAAGGATTTCAGTTTTGTCACTATTTAATTTAATGAAATTAGAAGTGAACCAAGATTTTACTTCAACTAAGCAAGAAAGAAGGGACGAGGGTGGGAGAGTAGAGTTAGGTTTACAAGAAAAGTAGAGCTGCGTGTCATCAGCATAACAATGAAAGTATATGTTAAATTTACCAAAAATGGAGACCAGGTACAAGGCAGATGATAAAAACAAGGGGCCCCAGTCCTAACAGGGACGTGTCCGATTGAAACGATCTGAGCTGGATAAACTAATGATGCTTGCACCACCATTCTTTACTGTCTACACTGTGTTCTGTGGGCTGAATTCAGTATATAAATACATATATACAGTATATATACACATACTGTATATATATATATCCTATTTTTCCAGTTATTTATTGAAATTAAAGACATCCAGTGACTTGTTTGAAATTGTACAAAGGTAGGTGGTGAAGTATCTGAGATTAAAAAAGATAAGGGCACCAAAAACTTTAAAATAATGTGTATTTCAAAAATATTTGAAAAGGCCTGTCTCAGGGACAAAACACAAAATGGGTCAACAGCTGTTCTGCAGAAATGGAGTATGATCAGACCATGAACATTCGCACAACTAATTCCTTGTTTCAAGTTCCGGAGTACTTACTAACTCCTCTGTCTGCATAAAAACACTGTTTGGAACAAGCTGTGCTACTATACCCTGGTGAACATCAGTTCAACAGCATTGTACTGGAGAAAGTAATTTAAAATGACAAGAAAAGGCGAATTAACAATGGAAGAGAGTGACACCATCTTAACATTTAAAAATGTAGGTTTTTCCTCCAGAGAAATTGGAGTGTTCTACAACTTTGACCTGTAGTGTATATAATATAAAAGTATATAGTAATATAATATACAGTATAAAACTGTGCAGGCTGTGTTACTGTATATGCACATACACACACACAAATGCATAATTTATGGAAGTAAGAACTTGCTGTTGTATATCACTTTTCTAACAGGGGCGTTTTGTAGCATTTGTATTTCTGTAGCATGACCTTGCACATGTGATGCATTTCTCTTGCTCCATATTGAATAACAAGCTGGGTTCTGTGCAGCCATTAATTTGTTCATTCACTGAACGTTTCTTGATTATCCTACTCTGACAAAGATTTCTTTGACTGACCTGCCCTCGCAGTGTCTCATGAGGACCATAAGAAAGAGAAGCTGTTGCTTTTAATATGCCATACTTTTCATTCACACGCATAGTGTACACATTTTCACATTATTTTATTCATGAGCGCCTCTACGATGCTTACTCACCATCTGTGCTTGCAGAAGCTGTCTTCTCGCCCCTGAGAGAACGTGGCAATGAATCTTTCAATGTTCCACTTATATGTTGGCTTTCTGCTGAATAAGCCGTGTCATATTTTAGCAACAGGGCACATCCCAGATAAATATTTCACAATCGTAAATAATTCAGTTTGTTTCTCACTGGCACTCGCTAGCAATATCTGCTAATTGGCAGGGAGAGAAGAGGCAACCATGGTTCAATAAATGTTTTCTTGAGGATCATGTGACCACATATTGTTCACTACTAATAACTTGTACTGAACAAGCGTGGAAGTGGTCCTTGCTTGTGACGTGCCTCAGGGAGCCTTTCTGTTGCCCTTTGTGGTTGTCGATGCCAATGAGGTATCTTGTCATCATTAACACCTCATGTTGTCTGCATCCAAAGACACAAAGTGTTGGGGGTCACTAGCACTGTCAAAAAATAGCACAATATAACACGTGCTCTACAATGTGGTGCTGGTGATGCTACAGGCTTTTTTGCTTTTTATTACAGTCCACAGCCTCTTTGAGGAGGCAGGGAAATGTAAAGTACGTTGTGGCTTAATGATAAAAAAAAGCAATGTAATTTCTCTCTCATGCATATGGATGTGCTAGAAGTCATTCAAGCCTTGTAATACTGTACATATTTAATGCATACTTGATCTAGGTTTTGTGGTATTATTTAGTGGCAGAAGTGTGCTCAATATACCTTTTGCATTTCAGTCTAACAAAATTGGTTCATGTAACTGTCAAGCTTGTGCAGAAAGAAACTAACCGCTGTAAAAATGCAAACACAGAGTTCATCCCTTGATGCATCTACACAGTACACGTGTCCTAGAGATGAACAATATCTTGTTTACCCAAACCAATACTAATAAAGTTCTGCTTCTCAAGGCCAATATGGTACCAGTAACCGATAAAAAATGGATGTATTTGTAGTTTGTGCATACCTATAGGTAACAAATTAGGATTTTACCAACTGTACCTGTTGATTTGCCATTACCACTACCATATCACTACTATCAGGAGAACCAGAGTATAGAGTGGAGGGAGTCACCTGCTGTGGCCCACCTAGCACCGTGCACTATATTCGGAAACACGCTTCGAGGAACCAGTGTGACGCCACGGAGGTTTCAGGCAAACCTTTTGCACTTTTCTGACGTTTTAGGTAGCTGATAAGGTTTTCTGTGTGCTCGATGTTGTTGTCCCTTATCGTTTGTTTACAAGTGAGCTCAGGGGAAATTACAGCCCGTTAACGTCACAGGTAGGAGAAAAAAAGTACACAGTATGTATAATCTCACCTCACTGGAGCACTGATTTTATTGTTCCAATCCAATTTTATTTATTTAGCACATTTTATAAACACAGTCTCCAAAGTACTGCACAAACTATTAAAACAATAAATAATAAGTAAAAATTAGTAGAGTAAAAAATACTAAATCAAATCAAAGTAACAGCATATAAAACAATGATAAAACCACTAAAAGCAGAGTCTGGTCTTAAGTCTTGTATTAGGCACAACTGGCATGCTGTAGTGTACGTTTGGATGAAGTCTGAGGCCAATCCATTCAACGCCTTAAAAACAAACATTTTAAAATCAATTCTCAAACAAACAGGGATCCAATGCAGGAAGGCCAGAATTGTGGCAGTGTGCTCTCTTTTTTTTGCTTCCTGTTAAAAGCCGTGCCACAGAGTTCTGGACTAACTAAGAAAAAGAGTGCATTACCGCAGTCCAGATGTGACACATTCAGAATGTGTGCATGACTTGTTCTAAATGATCAAATCCAAAGATGATAAAAACAAGATTTAACAATGGTGTCCATCCATCCATCTATCTCCCGCTTAACCAAGGTAGGGTTGAGGGGGCTGCAGCCAAAGCAGGAAAGCCCAGACTTCCCTGTCCCCGGCTACTTCGTCCAGCTCCTTCTGACGGATGCTGAGGCAATCCAAGGGCAGTTGAGAGACATAGCCTTTTCGTGTCCTGGGCTCCTACCGGTCGAACGTGCCCTGAACACCTCCCCAGGGAGGCGTCTGGAAGTCACCTCATTTGACTTCTCTCAATGCGTAGGAGCAGCAGTTCTACTCCGAGTTTCTCCCAAATTACAGTGCTTCTCACTTTATGTCTAAGAGAGAGCTCATCCACCTTGCAGAGAAAACTAATTCTGGCTGCTTGCAACCGCATTCTTTTCCTTCCAGTCACTACCCAAAGCTCATGACCATAGGTGAGGGAAGGAACTTAGAGATCGACCAGTAAATTGAGAGCTTTGCTGTTTGGCTCAGATCCCACTTCACCACTGCACCAATCCCCCTGTCCATCTCGTGTTCCAACCTTCCCTCACTCGTGCACATACTTAAATGTGTCCACTTGGGGCAGAATCTCATCCCCAACTTCTAGATGGCACTCTACCTTTTTCAGGCGAGAACCATGGACGCTGTCTTGACAATGGCATTCATTTGTTTTAGCTTTAGGTCTTTTATGATGCCAAGTCTGGTCGCTGTGGGACCTAACTGGTTCTTGAGGGGACCCAAGTCCAAAATGGTTCAGCAGGAGCTCTCTTCCCTTTATTGAGCTTTAAGACATTTCGAGCCAACCAGACCTAGACATTGTTTTTTTATTTTATTTATTAGTTTATTTTGACAGGGACATTGTACATTAATAGCATGACTGCAAATGCACCAGAATAAGCCAAAATGCTATTTTTCATCTGTTGTCCCTGGAGTGCTTTGGTTTAAGCACTTGAGAAGGGCTGTTGAGGGGCATGGTCGTTTTATGTGAGTAGTAGAAATATTTGGCAGTCATCTGCATAAAAGTGATTAGAGATGCCATGTTTTCTAAATATTCAGAGCAAACTGAATGGGCCCAATAATTGATCCCTGGGGGACTCCACAGTCAAGGAGGGTGGTGGAGGAGGTGGAGTCCCCAAGCCTCACAGTAAGGTACCTCCCTGACAGGTAAGACGAAAGCATCGACTAAGTCTACACTAAAATGGGTGAACAGGCAGAATCAGACATTAAAAATATCATTAAAAATCTTTACAAGGGTAGATTCAGTGCTATGGAATGCTCTGTAACATGACTGGAATGTGTTTAAAATCTAATTCTCATCTGAAAAGTCAGTATCTTATTGAATTCATAAGTATTATGTCATAATTCCCTTATATATTGACCCAAACATTATTGTGCACCCTTAATGTGTGCTAAAATATGAGTCATCCTTGGTAAAAATTTTCGGGGGATGACGACATTCATTGATTGTAACACCAAAAAGGACACGGTTGGAAGGCAACATTTAAATTTGTTATAAACTGCCCTTCTAATCTTGGCGCCTCGTCATAGTCCCAAAATAATGTCTGGAGGAATGATTCAAATGTTGCATGCATTCTAATCCGCGCTGCTCTAATTGCAAAACAAGGATGGCCCACAATGGCCAGCAAATTAGATCTCAAACATGCAGGAATTATTTATGAGGAAAGCAGCAAACTGAATTTACTCAAATGATAAGAATTTGTTGGGGAAATTGCATGTTAAACACCTAACAGATTTATCGTTAATTTATTGTTATAAGTGTGCTATTTTCCCACCAGTCCTCGTCTCCTTTCATCAGCACCGTTTCTTCCATATATATATATATATATATATATATA
>QODF01000083.1:270017-422517 GCA_024372805.1 Oostethus manadensis
AGACACACACACACCGTCAAACTCCCATGTTCTGCCCCACACCCACACACATACTGTATACACCTTCACCCATACACACACAAACCAATATGTAGGTGTCATTGGAGTCACTACAGGTGCTGTAGCAAGCAGTACCACCACAAGCTCCCCTAACACATGGTGCTGAATACAGCCCCAGCTCTAACCAGGACCCGGGATGGCAGTCCCTGCCGCCGGAAATTCCACAGCAGAACCTCACTCCATCACCAGCTGCCACAGCTCGACCCCTTGAAGAGTGCAGATTCCCCAAGATTCTGTATGCTTGTTTGCAGGGGGAGGGGGAGCGAGGGTCTGGGTAATAATATGATTGGTAGGAAAATTTTCCCTCCCAAAAGACAAGCCAGTAGAAAATAGGCACCCCTGCTCCCTATGACCCACCACCAGGCAGGAGCCAGCACAAGGCGAGGCCGTCCAGAGGCCCCCGATAACCAGGAAGCTGCACTTCTGAGAAAACACCTCATTGGGTAGATGCAACACTTTTAAAGTATGTTAAGAGCTCCTCACATACCCGAATACAAAACCTCTCGATAAGTGCACAACACCAAACGCCGTGTATGTAGTTATCAACAGCTATTTGTGCACTGTGAGAAGATATTTGACTTTGTGCGACCCATGTTGAACATCCTTTGTTGTGTATAATGAATTCCATGAAGAATTTTGAACTGCATTAGCTGTAGATCCCTTTTTAAATGTATTTGAACACATTTGTTTCCCTGCGTTTTGATCCAAATTACTGAATAGGTCTGTTAGATATTCTATTTTAGTGTTAGGGTTATATATTTTTGAACGTGGCATGGTTGTTAGTGCCAGAAAGGCTGGTCTGAGTATTTCAGAAACTGCTGATCTACTGGGATTTTCACGCACAACCATCTCTAGGGTTTACAGAGAAAAGTCCGAAAAAGAAAAAATATCCAGTGAGCGGCAGTTCTGTGGGCGGAAATGCCTTGTTGATGCCATAGGTCAGAGGAGAATGCGCAGACTGGTTTGAGCTGATAAAACGGCAACAGTGACTCAAATAACCACCCGTTACAACCAAGGTAGGCAGAAGAGCATCTCTGAACGCACAGTACGTCGAACTTTGTGGCAGATGGGCTACAGCAGCTGAAGACCACGCCAGGTGCCACTCCTTTCAGCTAAGAACAGGAAACTGAGGCTACAATTTGCACAAGCTCATCGAAATTGGACAACAGAAGATTGGAAAAACGTTGCCTGGTCTGATGAGTCTCGATTTCTGCTGCGACATTTGGATGGTAGGGTCAGAATTTGGCGTCAACAACATGAAAGCATGACTCCATCCTGCCTCGTATCAACGTTTTAGGCTGGTGGTGGTGGTGTAATGGTGTGGGGAATATTTTCTTGGCACTCTTTGGGCCCCTTGGTACCAATTGAGCATTGTTGCAACGCCACAGCCTACCTGAGTATTGTTGCTGACCATGTCCATCCCTTTAGGACCACAATGTACCCAACTTCTGATGGCTACTTTCAGCAGGATAATGCGCCATGTCATAAAGCTGGAATCATCTCAGACTGGTTTCTTGAACATGACAATGAGTTAACTGTACTCAAATGGCCTCCACAGTCACCAGATCTCAATCCAATAGAGCGTCTTTGGGATGTGGTGGAACGGGAGATTTGCATCATGGATGTGCAGCCGACAAATCTGCGCCAACTGTGTGATGCCATCATGTCAATTTGGACCAAACTCTCTGAGGAATGCTTCCAGCACCTTGTTGAATCTATGCCATGAAGAATAGAGGCAGTTCTGAAGGTAAAAGGGGGTCCAACCCGTTACTAGCATGGTGTATCTAATACAGTGGCCGGTGAGTGTATATACTGTATATACACTATATATGTGTGTGTGTATATACTGTATATACAGTATATATGTGTGTGTGTATATACTGTATATACAGTATATATGTGTGTGTGTGTGTATATATATATAAATACACTGCTCAAAAAAATTAGAGGAACACTTTGAAAACACATCAGATTTAAACAGGGGGAAAAATTATCTTGATTTTTTTTTTCCTGATAATAAGTAGGTGATGTATTAGTAACAAAATTATGCCACAAAACTTGATAGAAATGAAAATGATCACCCTATGGAGGGGGGAAATCAAAGACACCCAAAAATGAAAGTGAAAAAATGATGCAGCAGACTGGTCCATTTTGCCAAAATGTCATTGTAGAAACTCAAAATGATTCTCAGTAGTTTGTGTGGCCCCCACGTGTTTGTACGCATGCCTGACAACGTCGAGGCATGCTCCTAATGAGACCACGAATGGTTTCCTGGGGGATCTCCTCCCAGATCTGGACCAGGGCATCACCGAGCTTCTGGACAGTCTGTGGAGCAACCTGGCGTCGCCGGATGGACCTAAACATAATGTCCCAGAGGTGTTCTGTTGGGTTTAGGTCAGGTGAACGTGGGGGCCAGTCAATGGTATCAATTCCTTCATCTTCCAGGAACTGCCTGCAGGCTCCAGGCACATGATGTCGGGTATTGTCCTGGACCAGGAGGAACCCAGGGCCCACTGCAGCGGCGTAGGTTCTGACAATGGGTCAAGGATTTCATCTCGATACCTAATAGCAGTCAGGGTGCATTTTTTAACCTGTAGAGGTTTGTGCGTCCTTCCAGGGATATGCCTCTCCAGACCATCACTGACCCACAACAGAGAATGTAATGATGCCCACCATCCCAATTTTGGTATGTTCATAGCCGTACAGCTTCTGACCCCCTGCTTTGATGGACAGTCGATGAAAGATGTGCCTGACAATGGACTCATTCAGAAATGACCTGGAAGCAGTATCCAACAGCAGCGGTAAGTTCCTCTGTAGACCCCTTAAACAGCATTGCACAGGAGCCCACTCAGTGAATGGTGGTGGGACCTGACAGATGAGATGAGCAGGGGCATCAGCGGAGCCCTCTTTCTCCTAGCATCCTCATTCACTTCACCGTTAGATGCAGCTGGGTTTCTCCCAGGTAGTGGATGGAGCTACCCACTGTCAGAATCACACACTTGATCTCGTCCTGACATATAGCATTGATATTAAGAACTTAACAATATTGCCACAAAATCCTGTACTGTATGACCATTTTTTATTCCCATTTGAATTTCAGTTAACTAATTACACACTAGCAGATAAAACCGTGCTCACTAGATGCCTATCAGACAGCAGCGGAAATAAATTGAAAAATACTATTACCCCCCACCACCAACTCACTTCCCTCCATAAATGCAATAAACAATACTAAAATCAGTCATCCGATTGATGACCTTGTAGACAGCACAACCTCTTTCTTACAAGAAATTCTCAGCTCAATAAAATTGCTACTTTCAGACACCAAATAAAACACCCACCCCCATTAACTGGTGTGGTACATTCCTCCAACACAACAACCTTAGTGGAAACGGCAATGACTGACACACATTTAAATCATGTTTACTCCATCAACCCCTCTGAACTAGCTTCTATAATCTCAAACTCCTTTACTTGCAAGTTAGAGCCCATCCCCACTCATTTGTTTAAAGTCAAAACAGCTTTTCTCAATATCATCAATATGTCACTAGTCAGACAAAGGCCTTGTTTCAGTACTAGTTTTACTAAACCTTACAGCATCATTTGACACAGTTGACCACCAAATTCTAATATGGCAATTAAAACTCACTTTTGCCATTAAACAAACTGCATTAAAATGGTTTCAGTCTCATCTGTCAGATCGCTTGCAATTTGTATCCATTAGTAACAAGGAACCCAGAAACGTGAAGGTCAGTCATGGTATACCTCAGGGTTCTGTGCTAGGACTAGTATTATTCAGCCTTTATATGTCCCTTTTAGGTAATGTCGATAGAAAACAACTCTGTTAATTTCCATTGCTATGCAGATGACACACAACTGTACTTATCAATGAAAGTTAACCAAGCTAGTCAGCTATTCAAATTCCAGGCATGCCCAACCGACATAAAGAACTGTATGACTTCAAACCTTTTACTACTAAACTCAGATAAAACTGAAATAATAGTCCTTGGTTTCCAGCACCTCAGAGACTACCTTGCAAATGACATTAGTGCACTAGATGGTCTTGTACGCACCCCCCATAATACAGCCAGAAACCTTGGTGTCATCTTTGATCCAGACCTTTCCTTTTGTTGCCAAATATGAGAAGTGTCAATAACAGCATTTTCCATTTACAAAACACCCTCTCTTTATTTAAAAGTCAACTCAAAACTCCCCTCTTTGCTAAAGCATACAGTTAAAATTGAGCCTTAATATGCAGCTATGTTTCAGAGACATTTCTCTATGTTCCTTGGTCTAAAGCTAAAACTTCTGGCTTAATCTACCATGTATCCCTTTTATTATTTTTACTGTATATCTCAGTCCAAGCGGTCAAGACAGACGGCCACCCCACAAAGCCTGGGTTCTGTCCTAGGTTTCTTCCCCAGAGGAAGTTTTTCCTTGCCTCTGTCACCAAGTGCTTCTGGTTTCAGATCCCTCTCTTTGACCTTCATGTGTAAAGTGCCATGAGATGACTGCTTTTGTGATTTGGCGCTATACTAATACAATTGAATTGGAATTTACCACAGTGTTTGCAGAAGAGCGAATTGACAGGACAAAAAATCAAGAAAAATCTGCTGGTATTTTGAGGAATGTTTGTCAATTCTTGTGCCCATCCGTCTCCATGTAGTGAGAGTGCACCCCTTACCCCCACCAGGATAGGACAATTGGTTTTCTCTCTACACACATTTATATTCATCCAGATGTGACACTTTGTTCCCATTCTTGGTGTTTTATCAGGAAATATGAATTAAGTTTGCCGGTTTAAATGCAGACAAATATTTCACACATTTTATTCCTTCGTTTATTGAGGAGGAGGCTCCATTACAAAAGAATTTGTTTCCCTGCAGGCAAAATGCAAATGAGCACCTTTTTCAAACACAGCTGAGAAAATTGGGAGCGGAACACAACAATTGAACCAGAACGCCAGCTTAAACATTTGCAGCTGCGCCCTGCACCTCGTTAGCGGCAGGCAAATATTCACATTACACTCCGCAAATTTGATATACACGTGGATGATATGCACGTCATGTGACCATCCGGAGCATTCACAGGAATATCAGTGGGATAACAGTTGGAATGTGTGCTGGTGTTTTGTTGAGCGTGGGAAGAGTATTGCGAGTGTTTTGTTAAGAAAACAAAAGAAAGGAAAAGTGTTAAGTGGTGGGAATTACAGTGTGATTGTTGTTGGGTCTAACCATGGATGTTGGAGTATTAAAGGAAAACTGCACTGTTTTGTAATTTCCCCATCATCCAGAGTCCAAAACCCCCTCAAAAAATGCCAACAGTGTTCTATTTACATAACTGAACTGTGTATAAACCAAGCTACAGTGACATTGTTGTTGTAGCAGTTAACAGAAATAAGGATTTTTCTGCCGTACGCCACTACTGAAAGGTAACGAGGTCATTCCAAAACAATGCATGTCCACCCATCCATCTTCTATGCCGCTAATCTTCATTGGAGTTGCAGGGGTATGCGGGAGACCTATCCCAACTGACTTCGGGCGAGAGATAGGGTAGCCCCTGTACTGGATGCCATAGCACATGTAGACAAACAACACACACTCACAGTCATAACTATGGTCAATTTAGAGTCGCCATTTAACCTAACATGCATGCTTTTGGAATGTTGGAGGAAATCTGGAAGAAATCCACACACATGCAAACTCCGCACAGAGATGCCAAGCTGAGATTCAAATCCACGTCTTCCAGATCTCTTGACTGCGTGGCCAACATGCATGTACTGACTGGAAAACCGGAACAAACAAATGAACAACTTATCCTTATTATGAACAAATGATCTTTATTAGCCCACATTCCATGTTTTATTTATACACACCTAGACGGACTGTGTATGTATGAACAGTAGTTTTCAAAATAATAGCAGTCCAATGTGACTAACCAGATTAAGTATTGATATTAGTATATTTTTATTGTTACACGCCAAAAGTTACCAGTAGGTGCATTAGATTCTCAGGAAAAAAAACAGCATTCATGATGTGCACACTCATAAGGCTGGGCCATTGGCCAATTAGTTGAAAGGAGTGTGTTCAAAATAAATGCAGCGAGGCATTAATTTAGTGAAAAATCAGTTGTGAATCAGGTGGCCCCTATTTAAGGATGAAAGCAGCACTTGTTGAACATCATTTCTCTTTGAAAGCCTGAGGAAAATGGGTCGTTTAAGACATTGCTATTCACTGACAGTGGACAAAGCCGGAAACGCAAGCTAGGCATTTCTCTTGTCTCTCTCTGAGTTGCAGAAGGCATGGGATAACATTAGTGTTGAAGTTGTCAAGAAATCTACTGACATGCCACAGACCTGAGCTGCTGTTATTGTTGCAATATGTGGACATACCAAGTATTACAATTAAGAGTGGATAAAAACAGTAAGACTCACTTCACTTTGCTGTGCTCAGAGCAACCATCTGCATTTTTTTTAACATTATGACATGAAATCATGTTTTGGAGGAAGGCCGTCGAGGGGTTCCAGTTTGGTGGCCGCAGGGTTGGGTCTCTGCTTTTTGCGGATTATGTGGTCCTGTTGGCTTCATCAAGCCGTGACCTTCAACTCTCGCTTGATCGGTTCACAGAGTGTGAAGGGGCCCTGGGATAAGAATCAGCTCCAATTTCGAGTTCATGGTCCTTGCCCGGAAAAGGGTGGAATACCATCTCCGGGTTAGGGATGAGTTTCTGCCCCAAGTGGAGGAGTTTAAGTTCCTCGGGGTCTTTTTCCGAAATGAGTGAAGGATGGAATGAAGAAGAAGGACACATGGATTGGTACAGTGTCTGCAGTGATGCAGAACTGAGCTAAAAGGAAAAGCTCTTAATTTACCGGTCGATCTACATTCCTACCCTCACCTATGGTCATGAGCTTTGGGTTGTGACCGAAAGGACAAGATCGCAGGTACAAGCGGCCGAAATGAGTTTTCTCGACAGGATGGATGGGCTCTCCCTTAGAGACAGGGTGAGAAACACTGTCATCTGGGAGAGACTCTGAATAGAACTGCTGATCCTTCACATTGAGAGAAGCCAGATGAGGTTGCTCAAGCATCTGGTTAGGATGCCTCCCAGACATCTCCCTGCTGAGGTGTTCTGGGCACGTTCGACCGCTTGGAGGCCTCAGGGATTGCCTCGGGATCCGCCGGGAAGAGCTGAACGAAGTGGCAGGGGTGAAGGAAGTCTGGGCTTCCCTGCTTATGCTGCTGCCCCCCCGACCCGATCTCGGATAAGCAGAAGAAAATGGATGGATGGATGGAGATCATAACTTTAATGGACTAAAAATTATTTCCAACTTATGACTGTAGAGCTTGTGATTTCACTATAGGACAGAAACAAATAAGCAAGCACTGTCAGTGTCAGCAAATGGCTCTCAGACTTGGCTCAGTTTATTATCAAATGTAAAAGAGGGGTGGAGAATCAGGCTTCACTAGAGGTGGAACCAAATTCCCCCTTATTCCTTCTCTTATCATGGGAAGTGCAAGGGGAAACACTTGCAGCCGGCAGAAAAAAGGGCCACACTATTTAAGAAAGTACACATATTGTAAATATTATATTATCCAAGCACATTTATTACATGTTCCAAATATATTTGTTTACATTTTTATCACTTTCTTTTTACAGGATGTAGTGAGGAGACTACATAATGCAAATGATGACTCCATCGACAAATATGGTGCGCAAACAGGGTGTGATATCATTTTTATTTGAGAGTTGTATCGAATTGTAAAAGTCTGCTATCATACAGTATGCCCGCTTGCAGGCCATTTTTCCCACCTAATCACAGACTTCCTCCAGTGTATCTTCACCTCACAACACAAAAGCAACAAGGAGACCATGGTGGGTGGGTTATGTTGTCCTTTTCTGTGCAACCTAAAATTCACATTTCTTCACATTTATCTTGAGTTTATTCTTTTGAATTATTTGAATATTATTTTTATTATTAACTGAACCCTTTACTTTATAGCCTACTGCAAAACATATTTTCAAAATGTTCAAAGTTTAGGAGGACAGTCTTGAAGAGAAGGTTGCTTCAACAACGAAGAAAGAGAAGAGTAAAACATGATGTGTGTGATATGATCTCTCCTTCTGGTTCCAGTTAAGACTGGTGTGGCAGAATTCTGGACTAACTGAAGGGTCTTTAAAGATTTCTTAGGGCAGCCTATTTACAAAACGTTACAATAATCCTGGAGGTCACAAAAAAGCATGAACAAGTTTTTTGCATCTGGTAGTGGCAAGAATTTTTAAATTTTCTATATGTTTTGTAAATGGAAAATTGCTGTTTTTGACACTTGTCATATTTGGGAACTAAAGATGAAAGATGACACCAAGGTTTTTGACTGTATTGTGGGGGGGGGGGGGGGGATTGTTTTGAGGGAAATTGTGTAGTTGATTGGCAACTACTTTCTCTAGGATCTTGGAGAAAAATGAAAGATTGGATGTTGGTCTGTAATTAGCTAGGACATGTGGATGGCGGTTAGGTTTTTTAAGAAGTGGCTTGATAACAGCCGCTTAGAATGATCTGTGTCACTAGTGACATATTGATTATAGTGAGAAGAGCTGTTTTGACTAGTGGAGTAGTATCTTTAAACAAATGAGTGGGGATGGGATCTGATTCGCGAGTTGAGGAGATTATAGAAGGTAGTTCAGACGAGTTGATGGAGTAAAAATATTTAAGTGTGTCGGTCATCTCCGTTTCATCGTAACATGAAAACATCAGTGCTAAGAGTGATAGGGATGGATGGGTTGATGGAACTATGACACTTTGTTAACCCGGCCACAGTGCTAAAGAGGATTTTGTGGGTTTTTTTTGGTTCAGTTCCAAATTAGTTCAGGGCCTTTCTATGTATTTTTAGGCTCTCTTTCCAGGCTAAACGATTTTCTCGAGTGGGTAAAATGCCATAGTTTGTAACATGGGGAATATTTCTTTGGATTCCTCTGTCTTAATTTGAATGCAGCAACAGAGTTGAGAGGTAGGTCAGGCTGTCTGCCAGCTCATCAATCTGTGATTGATTGATTGACATTATTATTGTTAATTGTTTTTATGGAGGGCATTGAGTTGAGGAGGTGGGGCGATGGTATTTTTAAATGTATCAACAATGTTGTTTGATCTGGCATCTGGTAAGCACAGTTTTTTCTGCTAATGTGTAATTAGCTAATTGGAATTAAAATGTGATTAAAAATGGTCGAACAGTCCTTTCTCAACATTTTCAGGTGTGCATGGAACCTCATCATCTTCTCTGTCTGAATCTTGTAGGAAAACAATCACATTATCACTCTTGACCTCTTACGTGTTGCTTACATATAAAACATTACATTTATGAGAAGTACATACAATGACTGCATAAAAAGACCTCCATCCAGCAGTGCATGCTTCTCAGATATCCAAGCATAAGCGGGAATATCCTGGCAGATACCCGTAATAACCCGCAAATACCTAGATACATATCATCTGGCAAAAGGGCTTCAGCTATTCATACCTTGGACTTCATGGGGGGGTACGTTCCTATAGAGAAGAATAGCCTGGTTCCCTCCAAGGGAGCATTAGCACTCTGGATTGGTAGTTTTGGCCGTACTGGTCCCACCACTATTGCTCAAATAATTAGGGAGGAGCTTGTTTTATGTATGTTAACTTATTATAACTTATATACATGTATTATCATTCATTTATACTTCATATGATAATTTATTTATACTTTACCTATTCCAACATTACCAAAAAGATGACACACTATCATGGCAAAACTACAAATCTGCTTACAGGTGACAGCAGGTTGAGCACCTTGGAAGATAGAGAGCACTATCCAAGTGCAAGCTTAATCAAATGTACCCTTTTAACTAAGCGGCACAGCCTTAAGAGTGTGCATATCATGAATGCTGGGACTTGTTTTGTGAGAATCTACTGCACCTACTGGTAACTTGTTTGCCATGTAGCAATAAAAATATACCAATAACAATACTTCGTCTGGTTAGTCACATTAGACTGCTTTTATTTTGAACACTACTGTATGTTTTGCTGATGTGTTGAAAATCTTTCCCAGTGACTACCTAGAGTGATGCTGATATACATCAATTCTGGTCTTCAATCATGCTAAGCTACGGAGCCCAGGTGCTTGCGTTGGTTAAGGGACGGACGGTCACATGGTTGTTAGTCTGGCAATACCCGGTGCATGTCTCTACAATCCATTTATCCAAGGATGTATGACTTATCCTTTTTTCTTATAATTATCCTAAATATATTTTAGTTTTACTGCTTGGGATACATTAAAAATTTTACATTAGCATCCAGCCTACCCGCGACCCTAATGAGGATAAGCGGCATAGAAAATGAATGAATGAATGAATGAATTTACATTAAACAGTTTGGGCCTCAAAACAGACCCCCAGGGGACACCACCAACAATGCCAAGTGTATCAGACTTATACTGGCCCATTTGAATACTATACTCTTCCTGTTAAATAGCTTTTTAACCCCTGCTGCCCCTCAAATTCTATATTTTGATTTTTATCAATCCAGGAGGCTGCTACCCATGAAAAATGCACATCTTGTTTGTCAAACCTGATATCCAGTCGCATCGGTTTTTCCTTCACAACCCCGAAGGAAATGTGTATCTGACTTCCAATCAAAACCTTGGTAAGCAGCAGATCCTGTCACAACACAAATTATTTTTATTTGGCTTTTTGTGATGTTGCTGTTAGCTATTCTGCTAGGGAATATCAATACCGTGTTTGAATGGGTATTTGTTTAATAGAAGACAAGGAAGACAGTATTGACTGTTAGTTCCTTGATGGGTTGGAGCTGTTAGTGTTTATTGACCCAGACCTTGGAGTCCACCCCAGGGCTCCAAAGACTGTGTTGATCCTGATAAAAATTACAAAAAACAACTCACTTTGGGATGTGGAACCAGAGTTCCATACCAAAATGATGATCACCCTCTCATCCTTGCAGACATTCATTATAATAATAACTTAACTTTCTTCCTTTAAGGTGGACTGACAGCCAGCCCGAGTTGAAGTGTGCTGGGTTTCTGTCAGATTCTCTCCTGCCTAATTGCTCAGCGGACCTGTCCAGCAATGATTCAATCTGGCAGGTGTGCAATGTCAGCGCCCGTCAAGAGCAGGTCAACATGCCCCGCCTTACTAGCGGCCATGATTAACTGCCAACATGCATCTTGACAGACGGCTAATGGCTTATTAAGCTTCTCAAAGGACCGACTGCTGCTAAAACGCAATCGATAACTGTCAGTTACAAGACGTTGGCAAAACGTTAGTGTTTTTATGACATGATTCAATTTAACAGCTGTAGTGTTTTCATTGGTATTAATGCCTCTCTTCATAAAAACAGGACCCTACTATTAATGCAATTGACTATTTACACCAAACCTTTTCCACATACAAAAACTTTACATACATACATTTTGTACATTAAAGATGTTAAAAGTAATCCAATGTAGGTCACTTGATGGTATTCCGAGACATACAGTTTTATAAGTTGTCTTAATGGTGACAAAATGTTTAATAATATATCTCAGTATTAATCAAGTCACCATTATGGGCTAATAAAAAAAGCAGTGGGCCACACTTTGGACGCAGATGATTTACAATCATTGTCTGTGTTTTAAAATGCAGTATTTATTCACATTAGGATATATTAGGGTTACAAACAGGATCGTTTCTTGCTATGGGTGACTGCCTAGGGCCCCCAAGCCAACAGGGGCCCCTAAGCTGCAAGATCAGCCTCATTTGAGGAGCATGAAAATGTCCTGTCCTTATGTGTAGCTATGCATCCATCATCCATCTTTAGTGCTTATCCGAGGTCGGGTGGCAGGGGCTGCCGCCCAAGCAGGGAAGCCCACCTACTTCATTCTGCTCCTCCCGGCGGATCACTATGTGACATGCTCCCACATAGTGCCTCCCATGTGTCCCGGGTCTTTGCCTCCTACCGGTTGGGCCGTCTGGGAGGCATCCTAACCAGATGCCAACTCATCTGCCTCCTACCAATGTGGAGGAGCAGCGGTTGTACTCCGAGCTTCTCCCTGATGACAATGCTTCTCACCCTATCCCCAAGGGGGAGCCCCCCGCAGAGGAAACCCCCGCAATCTTGACCTTTCGGTCACTACACAAAGCTCATGACCATAGGTGGGGCAGGCAGATCCATCGCTAAATTGAGAGCTTTGCCTTTCAGCTAAGCTTCCTTTTCCCAGGGATGATGTAGAGTCCCTACAAGCGTGTCAAACGTGTTGTCTGCTGTGAGGATGGAAGCTCATCAGTAATCTTGTTCATAAGTAGCCTGCCATTATTGGATCCATGCTAGATTTAGATATGTTGCTGAAAATCTGTATGTTGTAGTCTGGCAATATATCCACTAGTTGAAGGTTTAAGGCATTCAATTGAGCCGTGACGTGTGAAGAGAGGTGAGGATGCTTTGCTTAATCTTTCATCTTTTCTGTTCAAAGAGGAGGAATGTAATTACTCTGTAGGCCTAATTCAATTAATTTGCTGATACTCGCTCATGAATGACTCAATCCTCACAGGCTAAGATTTATGTTCTCATGTGATGATCTTCTGCAGCATAAACCGGTTCCCATTTCTTCCCACTCATTTATATCACTTTTCTTAGGGATGCTCCAAACGACTGGTTACAATGGTACAAGTGGTATAGTACGGATAGTGTGGGCTGATCTTCATAAAAAACTTGATCGACATATGGCAATATATTCCTTGCAGGGTTGCCGACACCCGTACTGAGCCGACAGGGGACCCACTTTGTCCTGTATTGACGCAAGAACTAAATGTAGTCTGTAAAACTGTCAGATTAAGCAGGACAGTTTCTATTTCATATAGATTTTGATTTGTATTATTTTATTCCGTTCATTTGCATTGCATCCCTTAAGCTCTGCATAAAAAGACCTACGTCAGGCGCTTCATGCAACATACTTCTCAGGTGTGACGGTATCTTTTTTTGTATTAGGATGCCTGGGTTGTGGTTATTTCCTGTTTTTGTATGTTTTTCCATGCCTTCCCTGATTTGTCATTTCTCTTAATTAATTTCTCCTAATCGTAAGCATTGCTAATTGTTAGTTGTCTGTTTCCGTCCGTCGATGGTTTACACTTGTTTGTTCCTGGCTGCCGCTGCTCAGCAGCATTCATTATTAAAGAAAATCCTCTTCCTGACGTGTTTGGCATCCTGCTCTCCGCATCCTCTGGGTAGTTAGCACCATGACGAGAAGACACCGTAACAGAATGCTCCAACCAGTACACGACCTCGAGGAGAGCGACTTCTATACGCTCCAGATTTTTAAAGCAATGGAGGAAAATTCCGCCAAATTTACTCCGCAGGAGTTAGAGGACATGGTGTGGGGGCCAGACGGCACGCTTATTCCAATGGCGTTGGTGTGGCCGAGATCCGCCACGCACACAGCGGCTCGACGGGGACGGAGATACCTGGCGGTTCCGGCCGGGGGACGCCACAGACTCACAGGGTGAGTCTGATGCCCTCCACCCTTCCCTGGTTTCTGTGGCGGAGAAAGACGGCGTCTGGGATACGCCTTCTGAACGGGGGGCTAGTCCGTCCTGCTGGGCAGCGGAGGACGTGCTGCCGGTAACCACGCCACACAGGGCGCCACGCAGCAAGTCTCCGTCGGTCCCACACCCACGGCAGTTCCCACCGGTCCCACGTCCACGCCAGTTCCCGCCGGCCACTGCAGTCGTTCTAGTGGCGCCTCCAAGGGTTTTGTTCGCTGCAGTCGCTCCGGTGGCGCCTCCAAGGGTTTTGTCCGCTCCAGTGGCGCTTCCCAGGGCGCAGGCGGTTACTGTCACACCTCCCAGGGCGCAGGCCGCTCCAGTCGCGCCTCCCAGGGCGCAGGCCGTAGGCCGTTCCAGACGACTCCCGGAGGAGTCCCAAAGGCGACCCACCACCTGTCCTCCTCCGCCATTCCCTTTTTGTGACTCCGGACTTTGGGACGTCTGGGATCCATCCTTGAGGGGGGGGTACTGTCACGATCTGTATGTTTATTGCCGTGTTGGTATGTTTATTTTGTATTAGTATGCCTGGGTTGTGGTTATTTCCTATTTTCATATGTTTTTCCCTGCCTTCCCTGATTTGTCATTTGTCGTTATTACGCGCACCTGCTTCTTGTTTGTGTCCTTGTTATTTAAGTTCAGGTGTGCGCACTCTTCATTGTTGGAGCATTGCTAATTGTTAGTTGTCTGTTTCCGTTCGTCGTTGATTTACACTTGTTTGTTCCTTGCTGCAGCAGCATTTATTATTAAAGAAAATCCTCTTCCTGAAATCCTCGCATCCTCTGGGTCGTTAGCACCATGACGAGGAGACACCCTAACAATACCTGTCTTTTCATTTGTATTTGATATGATGTAATGCATTTATAATTTATTTACATTATGATTGACTTTGTCAGAAGTTTTTGATAAGACGCATAAATAAAAGCAGAATAAAACACTTTGAGCACCTTGGAAGATGCTACACAAGTGAAAGCTTGTGAAAATGTACAAATGTACATGCTGATCAAGGCATCTAGTGCAACTCTTTTGTGATGACATGCAACATATTTTTTGTCCGCCCAAGTCGTTGTTGCAGAACCCCACACAGTGCTGTTAATTCACAGCTACAACTCTGAGGTCGGATGACCCACACGGGCGTTCCATCCAAAATGGCGTTTTCTTCCCCAGACATGAAATCTATTGTAGCTCTTTTCCATACAACCTCTTCAATGCTATGGACAACACCACTTGCTTTATACAGCTGCAATAGCATAGAAGCACATCAGATAGGGCAGGGCCAAAGAAAAACATAGAGATAAACTTACTCTTCTCTTTCTTTGTTTCTTGGCTGCAGCAACCCCTTCAAGCCTGTCCTCCTATCTCCTGAAACTTTGCCGAACATTTTCAAAATATCAAGGTCAAGGTAAACTTCACTATCCCAGTGGAGCAATTTGTTTTACCAATATGCTTTGCAGTAGGCTATAAAGGGAAGGCTTCAGTTAATAACAAAAATATAAACAATAAATAAATAATAAAAATTTAGCTTCAGATATAGGGAAGAAATGTTATGAAGTTTTCACAGGAAAAGGAGAATGTAACTCACCCACTATGATCCTATGTGGTGTGGGGAATAAATGAAGTCTGTGGCAGGGCTCATTCTGTTCCTCCTCGCACAAAGGAGCAGATACCGATCCTGCTGAGGGTTTAAGGACCTTCTACGGCCCTGACCAGCTCTCCTGTAGTAATTACCTGTCTCCTGGAATCTCTTCCACGATCTTGAGACTGTGCTGGGAGACACAGCAAACCTTCTTGCAACGGTATGTATTGGTGTGCATCCTGGAGGAGTTGGACTACTTGTGCAACAGCCCTATAGTCACCTTTACACACCTATTACCTAGTATAGTAGACATAAGCGAGAATGAAACATAAAAGCAGGGATGTCTCATATCATCGGCCCAATATTTGAAATGCAATATCAGTCAATATTGGTATTGTTTTTTTCTCTATAATGAAAACCAATATGGCTCTTTAATCATCAAAGTTGTAACATTACTGAATTTGCTCCCAATATGGTGACATATACCTATGTAGTTAATACTTATGTAGTTAGTACTCTACACCAGTAGATGGCAGAGATCTGTAACTTCACTCTGATATTGGATTTGGCAAGTCCGAGGGGAGAAGTCTATTGATTTTATGTCTATGGGGCAGCAGGAATGTAAAAAATGCAGAAATAACAGCAAGCATACGCGGCATTATGCACGGGAGGCTCCTAAATGCACAGAGTTGGTTGCACGATGTTCACAGCCAAGTGGAGAAGCTAAGTGCTGATGCTGTATTTTTTAGCTTCACAACACATATGTGCTAATTCCACGACAGGAGATATGTCGGTAGCTGTTGATAAAAGAAATGAAAACTGAGAGCTGGACAATATCAGCATATCGAATATTGGCAAAAAAGCCAAAGTCGGACATCCCTACATACAAGACATAGAAAACCAGTTTACCACCTTTAAAATACAATCAATCGTGTTTATTTTGTTATATTGAACTAATAAAAAATAATCATTGAACAATTTAATTCCCACTTTGACCCCGCTCCACCCAGAGTTCAGATCAAATTAAGTAAGAGACATCAGATAAAACATGAAAAGACAAAATAGACAAAAAGCATCTGCAATTAAAAAGTATGAATACTGAAATACTTAAAATACTTTACCTTAAGTAAATACCTTAAAAAATATGAGCACTTGCTACTGATCCCAGATTGCCAAGGTGGATTGTAAATAAAAACTTTAAAAAAACAATACAATTGTTTTAAAATGAATGCTGAAGATGGTATCGACAAAATGAGCAATAAAAGCAATGTTAACATGTGAGCATGACCGTAAAAAAAAAAACGCAATACGCATTTCTTTCTTTTCCTTGGGCCATGGTGGAGGTCTGTGCTATTCAAGGCAAGTCTTTTGTTGGCTGCATGAGCTGTCATTAAATGCTTTTAAATCCAGACGATGTCAGGCTTACATGAAAAGAAGAAGACACAAGCACCTGATTGAATTCTGCTCTTTGGTTAGTCAGGAGAAAATGTTCTATCGATTGGGTTTTTATTCCTTTGAGCCCACTTTAATATCAGGGAGAGCAGACAATCGACTGTACCGCCAGCATGGAGTGGAATTTTTATTTTTTGCAACAGGATCTACATTGTTTTCTTCAATCCAGCAAAGGCATCAGTGTCGTCTTTCCTCTGGTGTGTTAGCTCAAACATTGGCTCGTGGAGCACCAGAGCCAACGGTCAGCAGCGCTTATGTCGGCCAGTCAAAGGCTAACTAAAGTAAACTAATTGGCCAGTAAAAGAGAGGGTAAATTAGCATACGGTTCGGGGTGACTGCTTGAACTTCAAATGTCATCCGCCCACCAATTACAATCTAAATAGCAATTTACCTCAGTTAATTACCTCAATTATTATTCAATGGAATGCCAAAAAGACTCCTACTTCATTTGTTCCAGCTTTAATTTACACATCACGGCCCATAATCTTGTCAAATATTTACCACCTGCGCCAGAGGCCACCTTCACATTTGCATATTCCCGTGGGGGTTATCTAATGCCGAGCACACACGGATGTGATAGACAATAACAAGTCAAGGCAAAACATGAGCCATTTAATGAGCGCTTTTAGGGTCTTAACACATAACCACTCTGGTGGGACAGGGATTGAGAAGGATTTTCACCAAGATTACAGAGATGTTCTTGTAAAATATCAGACGTGCAACAATTTGCAGAGAGATTGTTGCTGTGAAAGCATGTAGCAGCTGACCAGAGAAGAAAACCTTTGATTTTTGGAGGAGTCAAAATTAGTTCTGTCAAGTGTTTCTATTTTTACACTTTTTTACAGACAAATTTTGACCTTCAACACACGCAGCTGAGTTATGACCTGAATGCTGATAGACTCACTTGTCGCCAAACATGTTTGAATGGTTCCCAATATCATAGCATAATTCATATGTTCTCTTCTTCTCCCTAGTTTAGTCAAAACAGCCCTCTTATACTTCTTTCAGAGTCTCTGCTGTGAGGCAGACAAGGTCACACTGTAACTTCGGTGAGTCAAAGGTATCCTAGCAGTGCCTGACAGGTTGTTCGTATACACTGCTCAAGAAATTAGAGAAAAACCTTTAATCCGAGTATAGTAAGCTATCAGTCAAACTTCTGGGATATTGATGTGGTCAGTTAAGTAGCAGAGGGGGTTGATAATCAGTTTCCGCTGATTTGTTGTTAATGAAATCAACAACAGGTACATTGCAGGGGCAACAATGAGACAGACCCCAAAACAGGAATGGTTTTCCAGGTTGAGGCCACTGACTTCTCATCTCTTTTGGCTGATTTTTTACTGACTGACTTTCTACTGCTGTAGTTTTTCATTTGGCTTGGATCAACATCACTGTTGATATCGTGGTGCGGATGGCACATCAATATGTACTGTTGCAAGAAGGTTTGCTGTGACTCCCAGCACAGTCTCAAGAGCATAGAGGAGATTCTAGGAGACAGGTAGTTACTCCAGAAGAGCTGGACAGGGCCGTAAAAGGTCCTTAAACCCTCAGGAGGATCAGTATCTTCTTCTTTGTGCAAGGAGGAACAGGATGAGCTCTGCCAGAACCCTACAAATGACTTCCAGCAGGCCGCTTTTGTGAATTTTTCTGACCAAACAATCAGAAACAGGCTCCACGAGGGTGGCCGAGGACCCGACGTCCTGTAGTGGGCCCTGTGCTCACTGCCCAGCACTGTAGAGCTTGATTGGCATTTGCCATTGACCACCAGAATTGGCAACTACACCACTGGAGCCCTGTGCTCTTCACCAATGAGAGCAAGTTCAACCTGAGCACATCCGACAGACGTGAAAGGGTCTGGAGATGCCACCGAGAACGTTATGCTGCCTGCAACATCACTCAGCATAACCGGTTTGGTGGTGGGTCAGTGATGGTCTGGAGAGGCATATCCCTGGAAGTACGCACAGACCTCTAAAGGTTAGGTAACGGCACCCTAACTGCAATCGGTTGTAGACTGTATTGCGATAAAATCCTTGGACCCATTGTCAGAACCTACGCTGGTGCAGTGGGACATGGGTCCCTCCTGCTCCACGACAATGCCCGACCTCATGTGGCTGGAGTATGCAGAAAGTTCCTGCAGGATGAAGGAATTGATACCGTTGACTGGCCCCCACGTTCTCCTGACCTAAACCCAATAGAACTGCTCTGGGACATTATGTTTAGGTCCATCCAGCGCCGCCAGGTTGCACCTCAGTCTGTCCAGGAGCTCAGTGATGCCCTGGTCCAGATCTGGGAGGAAATCCTCCAGGACACCATTCGTGGTCTCATTAGGAGCATGCCCCGGTGTTGTCAGGCATGCGTATAAACACGTGGGGGCCTCACAAACTACTGAGAATCTTTTTGAGTTTCTACAATGACATTTTGGTAAAATGGACCAGTCTGCTGCATCATTTTGACACTTTCATTTTTGGGGTGTCTTTGATTTCCCCCCTCCATAGGGTGATCATTTTCATTTCTATCAAGTTATGTGGCATCATTTTGTTACTAATACATCACCTACTTATTATCAGGAAAGATACTCAAGATCAATTTTCTCTCCGTTTAGATCTGATGTGTTTTCTATTGCTCAATTATATTTGAGCAGTGTATATTGTTGCTTATCTGTGTCAGGTTTGTATGAAAGACTGTTTGGTATGCACTTTACAGTTTCTGTGTCTTTGTCTAGTGGCACTCTCACTTTGACTGTTCTCTTTGCTTCCCAAAGCTTTGGTAATAAAATTACCAAAAATTATTTGATCTGACTCCTTCCTAGCACAGTCTGTAAAGGACGACCGCCCAACAACCGGACTCTGACTGGTCGCCATGGGATTCCACCAAACCCTCCGTCTGTCCATCCCAGGTAACTTTGGGCGAGAGGTGGCGTACAGCCTGGACTGGTTACGATTGAGGATGTCTCGAGAATAAGGAATTGGTTATCACATGCCATGGAAATGGATATGGAGGCCCAGGAGATGGAGCTGAAGGAGACAGGAGATGGAAATGGAGACACTGGAAATAACACAGACACAGCAGTGTACTTTATTAAATATGTATAAAATATAATTTTAATTAATATAATTTTAATTAAATATTATTAAGGGCCGCACGGTGCCTGAGTGGTTAGCACATTGGCCACACAGTCAGGAGATCTGGAAGACCTGGGTTCAAATCTCCGTTGGGCATCTCTGTGTGGAGTTTGCATGTTCTCCCCGTGCATGTGTGGGTTTTCTCCGGGTACTCCGGTTTCCTCCCACATTCCAAAAACATGCATGTTAGGTTAATTGGTGACTCTAAAATTGTCCATCGGTATGAATGTGAGCGCGAATGTTTGTTTGTCTATATGTGCCCAAAGATTGACTGGCGACCAGTCCGAGGTGTACCCCGCCTCTCGCCCAAAGTCTGCTGGGATAGGCTCCAGCATCCCCGTGACCCTAATGACGATAAGCGGCATAGAAAATGGATGGATGAATTGCAGATGGACAGCCTCATCCAAAAGATAGGTTCCATGGTGATGTCAAAAAACTTTCGGAAGAAAAATAGAGCACTGAGCAAGAAAAGCAGTTTCTCTACTGAAACTGCTGCCCCCGCGACCCGGACCCGGATAAGCGGAGGAAAATGGAATGGAATGGAATGGAACGAGCAAGAAAACCAAAGCACTTGAAAAACAAAATCGAGGAATTGCACTATGAAAATGCTGCATTGCGCGCTGCTCTTAAAGACACTATGGAAGAAAATAAAGCATTATATAATGAAGTCGAGGCTCTACTGCCAATGCTGTCATTCCCAGTCCTCCAAACTTGTCATGACCTCCACTTTTGCACCCGACACAGGAGGTGGAGGTGCAATGTGCGGCTGGGGGACATGACGTGTCTTGGCCAACCATGTGACTCAGAACTGCCAGAGCACGAGAGAGGCCAAGGACAGAGGGACAACAGCAAACGGCGTCCACCACGGCGCTTACAATATGTACGACACTTCAACTGTGGCAAAACTGTTCAATGGGCACATGATTGTCATCATTGCAGAGAGCACCACAGAAGACGTGGACGTGGTCGTGATCCTGGACCTACACGTTGACGGCCGAAAGAATGGGCACCCAACTTGTCTGCCAGCGCTGCCAATTAATGCCAGGCCGACCCTCACTCGTCCATTGGTGATGTGCAGACATACATTTGATGACACACATTTGATTGACATACAGTAGTGTTCAAAATAAAAGCAGTCCAATGTGACTAACCAGATTAGATAGATAGGTAGAATAATCACTATTATTAGTATATTTTTATTGCTTCATGGCAAACAGGTTACCAGTTAGTGCAGTAAATTCTCCGAAAACAAACAAGACCCAGCATTCATGATATACGTGCTCTTAAGGCTGTGCAATTGTAAGGGGTGTTAACAAATAGCAGTGTGGCATTCAATCGGTAAACAGTGATCAATTTTAAGAATCTGAATCAGGTGGCCCCTATTTAAGGATGAAAGCAGCACTTGTTGAACATGCATTTCTCTTTGAAAGCCTGAGGAAAATGGGTCGTTCAAGACATTGTTCAGAAGAGCAGCATACTTTGATTGAAAAAAAGTTGATAGGAGAGGGGAAAAATTACAAAGAGGTGCAAAAAAATGTTTAGCTGTTCAGATAAAATGATCTCCAATGCCTTAAAATGGATAGCAAAACCAGAGACACGTGGCAGAAACCCAAGACAACTATCAAAATGGATCAAATAATAACTACAATGGCAAAGGCTCAGCCAATCAGGATAATCAAAGACAGTCTGGAGTTACCTGTAAGTACTGTGACAATTAGAAAACGTCTGTATAAAGCTATTATATTTACAAGAGTTCCCCACAAAGTCCCTATGTTAAAAAAAGGCATGTGCAGAAGAGGTTACAATTTGCCAAAGAACACATCAACTGACCTAAAGAGAAAAGGAGGAACATATTTTGGATTGATGAGAGTAAAATTGTTCTTTTTGGGTCCAAGGGCCGAAGACATTTTGTGAGACGACCCCCAAACTCTGAATTCAAGCCACAGTACACAGTGTAGCATCATATGTACTGTAAAATACTTGAATAAATGTAAAATACTTGAAGAGGTCATGTTGCCTTATGCTGAAGAGGGCATGCCCTTGAAATGGCTGTTTCAATAAGACAATGACCCCAGCAACATCTTATGTTGTTATGTTATGGAGGGGCCAGCCCAGTCCCTGAAACAAAAATGTTGTCTGTGAAGCAAAACCAAGAAATGTTAATAAATTGTGGGATGTTGTTAAAGAATGTTGGAATAACAGCTGAAAGGTGCCACAAGTTGGTTGAATCCATGCCACACAGATGTGTAGCACTTATAAAAACTGTGGTCATATAACTAAATATTAGTTTAAAGATTCACAAGATTGCCAAACTCTGGAAACAAAATAGTTTGTGCAGAATAGGTTTGAGTTTTTAAACTCAATGGTAGACACTGCTATTTTCGTTTTTGTTTTTTAATTTTCTGCCACACACCCCTTACAACTATACACAGCCGTAAGAGCATGATATCATGAATGCTGAGTCTGTTTTCTAAGAATCTACTGCACCTAATAGTAGCTTGTTTGCCAGGTAGCAATAAAAAATACACTAATAATAGTGATTCATCTGATTACTGACATTGAACTGCTATTATTTTGAACTCTACTGTAGTAGACTCTTGTATGCTTGTTATGGAGAGGAATTCACATCGGGGATTCAGAGTAACACCCTTATAATCACCTTGGCACTCTTATTACCCAATCTAGTAGACATAAGTTTGTGGAAACACTGGCACCTTAAATTGTATAGCCTAGGACAGCTAGCTTTTTACAGTGTCTTGTTGGTAATGTCTGTTTTTTAATGTTCTATGGACCATGTATGTGTCTGAAGTTTATGACAATGATGAATAGTGTTACCAGTTCCTTATATTAAAAGGCACTTTGGGCTTGTTTTTTTGTAAAGTTGCCTGCAAATTGCCGAATTTCCTGTTTTTTTTCCTGGTTTTGGGCTGGCGCAACATGCTTGTATGTTTACAGAGGAATTATAATTACAAACCCACACACACACACACACAGTGCTTACACACAACCTCTAATCTGTAAAAATTACTGCAACTTGTTTGATGATGATGCAACGTTAGATACATTGACCCCGCCTCCATGCATGTGATGAGAAACTTATCGATAAAGCAATCCGTTGCGCTCACACAGGAATCAATCAATCTATCAAACTTTATTTGTATTACATCTTATCTTACATCAGCTCTATCAGAACCAAAGTGTTGTACAAGTGAAAAAGAAAAACAGCAAAACAACACAAGAAGAATATACAGTAACAAAACAATAAATAAAAAACAAGAAAAGAATGCATTCATTCATTTTCTATGCCGCTTATCCTCATTAGGGTTGCGGTATGCTGGAGCCTATCCCAGCTGGCTTTGGGCGAGAGGCGGGGTACACCCTGGACTGGTCGCCAGTCAATCGCAGGACACATATAGACAAACAAACATACAAACTCACATTCATACCTATGGACAATTTAGAGTAGCCAATTAAGCTAATATGCATGTTTTTGGAATGTGGGAGGAAACCGGAGTACCCGGAGAAAACCCACACACACGGGGAGAACATGCAGACACCAAACAGAGGTGCCCAACGGAGCTTCAAACACTGAACCTCCTGACTATGTGGCCAATGTGCTACCCACTCGACCACCATGCGGCCCTCAAAAGAATACAAATAGATGAAATAAAAAGTATCTTATGTGCAAAATGCAGTTTGTAACAAATGAGTTTTAAATTTTGCCTTAAACAAATGTAAATCTGTGATGGTCATTGTCCACTCGACTAACCCGACTGTGAGTCTCAGGCTGTCAGTATGCACCTATCACTGGGAATGACACATTGGCGTCCGCGATTGTGTGTAAAAATGCAAACGTACCACATGATGCATGTTTGCTCCCGCACGGCCTTGCACAAGGTCGAGTTATCCTCGCTGACCAGCTGGGGCTTGATAATACTCTCACATCTGTGGCTTTTTAATCCTGTTAAAGCAGATTAGACAGTAAGATCAGCAGACATAGGGCCTTTTAACTACTGTGTTACCTCTTTGCTGAACTCAAAAACAATGTTTAATCAATTCATCAACTGCTTTCATAACAATAGCACTTTAACACCACTTTGCAGTTTAACATCACTTGCTTTCATAACAACACTAGCACTTTAACATCACTTGTTTTCAAAACAACACTAGCACTTTAACATGATATCATAGTATTGAACATTGCTTATAACAATAGCACTTTAACACCACTTTGTACTTTAACATCACTTGTTTTCATAACAATAGTACTTTAACATTAGTTTGCAGTTTAACATTTCTTGCTTTCATAACAACACTAGCACTTTAGCATCACTTGTTTTCAAAACAACACTAGCACTTTAACATGATATCATAGTATTGAACATTGCTTATAACAATAGCACTTTAACACCACTTTGCACTTTAACATCACTTGCTTTCATAACAATAGTACTTTAACATTACTTTGCAGTTTAACATTTCTTGCTTTCATAACAACACTAGCACTTTACCATGATATCATAGCATTGAACATTGCTTATAACAATAGCACTTTAACACCACTTTGCACTTTAACTTTACCTGCCTTCTTAACAATAGCACTTTAACACCACTTTGCACTTTAACTTTACCTGCCTTTATAACAATAGCACTTTAACACCACTTTGCACTTTAACATCACTTGCTTTCATAACAATAGTACTTTAACATTAGTTTAACATCACTTGCTTTCATAACAATAGTACTTTAACATTACTTTGCAGTTTAACATCACTTGCTTTCATAACAACACTAGCACTTTAACATCAGTTTTCATAACAACGCTAGCACTTTAACATAATTTCATAGCATTTAACATTTCTTATAACAGTTGCACTTTAACACCACTTTGCACTTTAACATCACTTGCTTTCATAACAATAGTACGTTAACACCACATTGCAGTTTAACATCACTTGGTTTCATAACAACACTAGCACTTTAACATGATTTCATAGCATTGAACATTGCTTATAACAGTTGCACTTTAACATCACTTGCTTTCATAACAATAGTACTTTAACATCACATTGCAGTTTAACATCACTTGCTTTCATAACAACACTAGCACTTTAACATCAGTTTTCATAACAACGCTAGCACTTTAACATAATTTCATAGCATTGAACATTTCTTATAACAGTTGCACTTTAACACCACTTTGCACTTTAACATCACTTGCTTTCATAACAATAGTACGTTAACACCACATTGCAGTTTAACATCACTTGGTTTCATAACAACACTAGCACTTTAACATGATTTCATAGCATTGAACATTGCTTATAACAGTTGCACTTTAACATCACTTGCTTTCATAACAATAGTACTTTAACATCACATTGCAGTTTAACATCACTTGCTTTCATAACAACACTAGCACTTTAACATCAGTTTTCATAACAACGCTAGCACTTTAACATAATTTCATAGCATTGAACATTTCTTATAACAGTTGCACTTTAACACCACTTTGCACTTTAACATCACTTGCTTTCATAACAATAGTACTTTAACATCACATTGCAGTTTAACATCACTTGCTTTCATAACAACACTAGCAGTTTAACATGATTTCATAGCACTGACCAACATCCGGCTACTCCATGTGCCCATTGTGCCTACATAACCATGAAAAACTGTTTCTGGAAGATGGCGTGGGGGAATGTTTTGATGCCGCCAAGGGTGTATTGCATCTACCTCCAGAAGTACACAGGTCAGCAGGGGGGAGGGGATGAAGTTATCTCTGCATTGAGGGAAGAGCCACCAGGCAAATAGAATATGTCCAAAACCAGAATCTTATGAGCTGAGGGATGCCGACAGTGCAGACAGTATCTGCTAGGTCATGAGGGATGCGTAAGTCACAGGCATTTCAACAGCATTTGAATTCTGCACAGGAAAAAACGGAAAAAAAGAAAAGCAATAGGAATGATAAGCTTTTTCACCAGCTGAAATGGTAAATAAATTATGGTAATTAGTGAAACACAGATGTATTCCTTACAGCACGCCTGTAACCCCCAGGGCCCTTCTCAATGTACAATACAAAAACAGAATGTACATACTAATGTATGTTGCATAACAGTAACATAATGTTATCGTTTTGTAGCAAAAGTTTATTTTTTTTTTAAATGATTTTACGGAACTACTTTCAGTTGAGGATACGTACGTGGACAGTTCTATCACCGTGGCTGAGGTAATCGGGGTAGTTAAATCACTCCCCAGTGGCAAGGCTCTAGAGACGAGGTAGACGAGTTCCGCCCGGAATTCCTCAAGGCTCTGGATGTTGGGGTACTGTGTTGGTTGACATGCCTCTTCAACATTGCATGGAATTCGGGAACAGTATCTCTGGACTTGCAGACCCGGGTGGTGGTCCCCATTTTTAAAAAGGGTGACCGGAGAGTGTGTTCCAACTATAGGGGGATCACACTCCTCAGCCTCCCTGGGAAAGTCTACTCCAGGGTGCTGGAGAGAAGAGTACGACCGTTAGTCGAACCTCGGCTACAGGAGCTGCAATGTGCTTTTCGTCCCGGTCGCGGAACACTGGACCAGCTCTACACCCTTGCAAGGGTACTCGAGGGTATGTGGGAGTTTGCCCAACTGGTTTACATGTGTTTTGTAGACTTGGAAGAGGCATTCTACCATGTCCCTCGTGGTGTCCTGTGGGGGGTGCTCCGGGAGTACGGGATTGGTGGCCCGCTACTACGTGCCATTCGGTCCTTGTACAATCGAAGCAGGAGCCTGGTTCACATTGCCAGCAGTAAGTCGAGCTTGTGTCCGGTGAACGTTGGCCTCCGCCAAGGCTGCCATTTGTCACCGATTCTGTTCATAGTCTTCATGGACAGAATTTCTAGGCGAGTCAAGGTGTTGAGGGAGTCCATCTTGGTGACCTTAGGATCTCGTCTCTACTATTTGCAGACGATGTGGTCCTTATGGCCTCATCAGGCTGTGACCTTCAGCGTTTACTGGAGCGGTTTGCAGCTGAGTGTGAAGCTTCTGGGATGAGACTCAGCACCTCCAAATCCGGGGCCATGGTTCTCAGTCGGAAATGGGTGGACTGTACCCTCCGGGTTGGGAGTGAGGTCTTGCTTCAGGTGGAGGAGTTCAAGTATCTCGGGTTCTTGTTCACTAGTGAGGGAAGGTTGGAGCATGAGATCGATCGGTGCAGCATCAGCAGTAATGCGGTTACTGTACCAGACCGTCGTGGTGAAGAGAGAGCTGAGCCAGAAGGCAAAGCGGATGCCTCCCGGGCGCCTCCCTGGTGAGGTGTTTTGTGCATGCCCAGTCCGGAGAAGGCCCCAGGGAAGACCTAGGACAAGCTGGAGGGACTATGTCTCACAGCTGGCCTGGGAATGCCTTGGTGTCCTCCCGGTGGAGCTGGAAGAGGTTGCCGGAGACCGGGAAGTCTGGACTTCTTTACTGAAGCTGCTGCCCTCGCGACCCGGACCCGGACCCGGGTAAGGGAAAGAAAATGGAATGGAATGGAATGTTTGTTACACCCAAACCAGAAGTTGGGTCTGCAGTTGTTCACAGAAGTCTCATTAATGACACCACAAGAACAGAGTTTATTAGGTTTTCTCAATGTTATAACCTGTTGATGACCTGCTGAGCTCTTAATACATCAAGTGTTGTAAGTGTCTTGGATACCTTTGCTCCTGTCAAGGTTAGAATGGTTCAAAGCAGGGGTGGGAGTAAGTCACTCATGTACAAGTCCCAAGTAAGCACCAAGTCTTTATAGGTATAAAAAAATCCAATCAACAATGCACATAACTATTCTGCAGCCAGCTAAACACCCGAAGTCCGAATATGTCCAATAAAGTAAATTAAATTTACAAGAAAATAGTATATAGTTCAAGAAATGGGAGCAAAAAGCTCTAATTTCAGTTTTGAAGTCAAACTATGAAGAGAAGAAAGTGGCATTATAATGAGAGCATTTTACAACAATAATACTTGTGAAATTCAAATTGATGGTGAGGGAAATTGAAAGGGTAAATGAGCATAACTTTTTGGGCGCCATAATTGATTGCAGAATGAGTTGGAAACCCCACATCAAAAACATACAACATAAGGTAGCAAGAAATACTTCAATACTCAATAAAATAAAATTTGTCCTTGATGAAAAAAACACTCCAAACTCTCTATTTTCTATGGTGTTACCATATCTAACTTATTGTGTGGAAATATGGGAAAATAACTACAAAAGTACACTTCACTCCCTTGAAGATCAATTAGGATAATCCATAACGCGGCGTATAGGGAACATACAAATCCACTGTTTCTAAAATCACAATTATTAAAATTTGCTGATTTTATAAACCTCCAAACTGCTAAAATGATGCGTAAAGCAAACAACAACCCTAATGAGGAGAAGTGGTATAGAAAATGGATGAATGGATGGATTATTATTATTATTAATATACAAATGAAAAGAATTCTTGAAAAGTGAATACCTGGGAGTTTCCTTTACTTAAACATACTCTTAATTCAAATTAACATACATAACATACAACAACTAATGATATTTTCAATTTGTACAAGTGTGTCGGAAACTTAAATAACTTCTTACTGGACGCTCACGCCAGAAGACTTCAACAATTGCCAACCTGGACAATCACGCCAGGCTGAAGCACTTGCATGATTTTCTTCACAGTTATTCCCTTGCCAGATTGGATGATCACACTAATCGGAAGCACTTCCTTCCAGCCAGAAATTTTGGGTCTCAAGACAAAAATCATGTTGCCCCCTCCCTTATAATATTATTAATTGTAATATTCATTAACAGCTGTATTAGTAATGACCTACTTTTTGGGTCTAGGGACATTAAAATTGTCCTGACTTTCCCTCTTTATGTGGTACATGTGGCTAATAGCACTCACTATAATAAATAAAGTGGGAAAAAAACACATATCAGTATCGCATCATCGTAATCGGAAATTGAGAGTTGGACAATATTGGCATTGCTTTTATTTTCAAAAAAGTCAACATCGGACATCCGTAGTAATAGGAGTGTAACGGTGACTACAGGGGTGTCTCACGTTTGGAGGGCTCTAATAACGTTAAAAGTGTATTTAGAAGGTGGCAAACCATATAGGGGTGTTATTTCAATGTCTTGAGGGCTCTAATAATGTTAAAACATAATTAGGTCGTAAACAAGCTTTCTGTTTGTCTTATTTTATTTTATTTTGTACTGTATGCTATGCTAACAGAACTTACCATGAAAACAGTTTGCATCCCGCTGGCGGTTAAAAAGGTCCTTTTTAAATGTGGTTTGCTATCACGAGGACAGCAAAGAAAGTGCAATCATGTGTGGCAGGCGCGCACTGGAGTGTAGCGGCTTCATTTCACTTGGATTTGTTTTGTGTGGCTGACAGGGAAAAGGATGGTTGCATGCCACTTATGTCATAAAGTCAATCAAAGAGTCATTTACACTCCTAAACAAGCCCCACTTGGATTTCATGTTTTTATCCAAGTGTGATAATTAAGAAAAATGGTTGCTCCTGTTTTATGTGTACACTAAAGCAGCATTCATGCCCCCCCCCCCGGAGGTAAGTCACTGCAGTACTTAAAATATAAAATAAATGCAGCTTCTTGCAGCCAATAATTACTCCCATATTTTTGGCAAATTTAACAACTTTACCACATCATCACACTCCACCGTGCCGTCCAATCACAGTCAGCTGTTTATGAATATTAATGGCCATCACTTAGGAAGACCAAAAGTCTTTGCTAAGCGCCAACTCCACTGGAGCAAGACCGCCCATCTCCACTTTTAATGTGCATTTAATAAGAATGAAATTGGTGGGAGCGGTCGGAGTGGCGGGATAAATGACACTTTCACTTTCCAAAGGCGGCGATCGGTGAGATGACGTTTCCTAATGGAGCCGTTCCAGCGGCATCTGTTAAGAATGCTTCATTGCTTTCACAATTAGTAAAGGCCACGCTTCAGCGCCAGCCCGTGAGACCGAACCACGTCACTCTAACGCAGTTCTCATCCAGGGGGAGCTTTGCAAGTCTGACTTTAAGGACAGACTGCATCTTTGGTGTTGACCTCTGGTATCCACGGCATGCTAGTGAGCTAGAATATTCACTCGTGATCGGATTCATATCAAACTGCTCATCCTATTTACTGTATAATATAAAGATATCCCTGAGAATAAAACATAAAGCTAATGTTTGTTAAGTGTCCTATTTTATACACTATTTGCAACATTTCTTTTGAAATTGCTTCATTCAGAAGACTTTTTCAAATCACTTTTTCCATCTGTAAGAAACTCAAATGTACAGTAATGCATATCTCATCACACATGCAATGATTCAAACCAGAGATGTCTGAATATTTGTTTTCTCCTTTTTTTCTTTTACTTTTCTTTTCCCTTTCCTTTTTCTTTTCTTTTTTTTTTGTTCTTTTATTTTCTCTTATTTTTTCTTTCTTTCTTGTTTTCCTTTTCCTTAGTTCTTCTTTTCTTTTTCCCATTTTTCTTGTTGCTTTTTTTTTTCCTTTCAACACTTTTTTCTTTTTCCCCATGTTTGTTTTCTTTTGTCTTTTTGCCCTTGTTTGTTTTCTCCTTTTTTCTTTCCCACTCCCTCCCCCTTTTATCTTTCTTTTCTTTTCCTTTTCATTTTTCTTGTCTTTTTTCTTGTTTTTTTCTTTACCTTTGTTCTTTTCTTTTCCCTTTCTTTTTCTTGTCTTTTTTTATGTTTTTTTCTTTTCCTTTGTTCTTCTTTTCTTTTTCCCATTTTTCTTGTTGCTTTTATTTTTTTCCTTTAAACGCTTTTTTCTTTTTCCCCATTTTTGTTTTCCTTTGTCTTTTTGCTCTGGTTTCGTTTTCTCCTTTTTTTGTTTTCCCTTTCTTCCCCTTTTTATATATTTTTTCTTTCCCTTTTCTTTTTCTTGTCTTTTTTCTTGGTTTTTTTCCTTTGTTCTTTTATTTTCTCTTTCTATTTTCTGTCTTTCTTGTTAATCTTTCTTTTATTTTCCTTCTTTTTTCTTTTTCTTTGTTCTTTTGTTTTTCCTTTCTTTTTCTTTCTTTTTTTGTCTTTTTTTCTTGTTTTTTTCTTTTTCTTTGTTCTTCTTTTCTTTGCCTACTTTTTTCTTTTTCCCTGTTTTTTTTCTTTTGTCTTTTGTTTTCTCCTTTTATCTTTTCCCTTTGTTCCCCCTTTTCCCCTTTATCTTTCTTTTCTTTTCCTTTTTTTCTTGTCTTTTTTCTTGTTTTTTCTTTTCATTTGCTTTGTTCTTTTCTTTTTCTTTTTTTCTTTCTTGGTTTTTTTTCTTGTTTTTCTTTTCCTTTGTTCTTTTCTTTTCCCATTTTTGTTTTTGCTGTTATTTTTTTTCTTTCAACACTTTTTTCTTTTTCCCCATTTTTGCCCTTGTTTGTTTTGTCCTTTTAGTCTTTTCCCTTTCTTCCTCGGTTTCCCCTTATTTTCTTTTTTTTCCTTGTCTTTTTTCTGTTTTTTTAAATTTTCCTTTGAACAAGAAAACTTGTTTTTTTCTTTTCCTAACAAGAAAACTTGTTTTTTAATTTTTTTTTCTTGTCTTTTTTGTTGTTGTTTTTTCCTTTGTTCTTTTCTTTTCTCTTTCTTTTTTCTTTCTTGTCTTTTTTATTGTTTTTCTTTTTCATTGTTCTTTTCTTTTCTCTTTCTTTTTTTCTTGTCTTTTTTGTTTTTTCTTTTCCTTTGTTCTTTTCTTTTCCCATGTATTTTTTTTCTGTTATTTTTTTTTCTTTCAACACTATATTTTCTTTTTCCCCATTTTTGTTTTCTTTTGTTTTTTTGCCCTTGTTTGTTTTCTACTTTTTGTCTTTTCCTTTTTCTCCTTGGTTTCCCCTTATTTTTCTTTTCTTTTCCTTTTCTTTTTTCTTGTCTTTTTTCTTGTTTTTTTATTTTTCTTTTGAACAAGAAAACTTTTTTTCTTTTCCTTAGTTCTTCTTTTCTTTTTCCCATTTTTCTTTTTGCTGTTATTTTTTTAACACTTTTTTCCCCATTTCAGGAGGCTGATAAGATTTGTTTGTGTGCTTTGTTTTTTCCCTTCATGGCAGAACATTTAGCATTCTTCTTTTTTAAAGTCAATGATTGTTTACAAGTAAGACGAAATTGCGACAGCTCATTAAAGTTACAGGCAGGACAAAAAATTGTGCTTGATTTGTTCACCTGCACAATACTGGTAATCTCTCCTCATTAGAGAGTTTCAAATTATCAGAGCTATTTTTATTTCTATCAGCTTTTTATCAGTCAATTTGTCATGTATAAATTATTTTGCACCACTAAGTCAGAGACAGAGTTCTAACTAGTGCGTAGTCTCCTCGGTGGACACCTTGGTGAGAAGAAAGCCAGATGAGCCCGAGTCTTCTTCCCCAAAGTGTTTCCACGAATTTGGAAGAAAACAATTGTCCAAAATGTCTTGCTAAAATGATTCCGTGGCATGAAAAGACAGGTCCAACCTCTCATTGATTCATCAATAGAATTTAACTCCAGCAGAAGCTGTGATACTTCCACCCCAGCGTTCCTCCACAGGCAGAAGCTTCTGTATCTTCAGGGTTCATTATTACTTGATTAAGTGTGATTAAGAGAAGATCATTAGCAGCTCCATGTCCTGTCCGCGACGATTACTGTGATGGGTGCGTTACACTTGATGAACTCATCCTCCGCCACCGACAGCTAATGGTGGGTGGCATTGTTTAGCTGCGGAATGGAAGGTCAACTCACTGCCGTCGCTGTGAGCCGAGTATCTTGTAAATTACTCTACTAGAGATGGAAAATAGCATTTTCAGCTCAGTTGTAGACATTCATTGTATTACAATGTTGTTTTTTGTCATGATCTCTTGATGTCTCTTGAAGACAAAAAAGTTTTCTCTTTGAACGCGGTGAGAATGTAGCGCTGCATAAGCAAGGCCTCTTGCGGCACGCTATTGCTGCTGAGACTGGCAGCAGGAAAGTCATTTCAAACTTCTTCAAACATCCTGAGGGTTATGTAACAACAAAGTCAAGCGGTAGACCCATAAAAATCGTCACCGGTTCTGAGCCAGAGGATCCCATTGTCCGTCAAGACATGAGACCATCCTAAATGAAGATTGTTACTGGTGCAAAGTGCAGTCCAATAACCTTTAGACGCCATCTGCAGGAGAAGCCTTTAAAAAAACACAAATAAACACTAAAGAAAAAAGGTCTTCAAAAGCATGACAGAGAGATCCCCCCTGAAATGTTTTCTGCACAGCACAGAGTGACATCATGATCCTTCAATAAACCAATGGAACTTCAGGTTGTGCAGGGGCGTCAAACAGCAGCTGGCTATGTGGAGACGCTGCATGGGGCATCCCTCGTGACTGAAGGCCCTCGTGTGTGTGGTAGTGACTGGCTTTTTCAACCGGACAACGCTGCACTTAAGAATGAATGGTAAGGAGTTTATTCATCAGCACTTGAAGACCATCTTTCCAGCTGCTGGCAGATCCAAACCAACATCATTTCAGATCAGCCGGGGCGAACGCAACACACAAAATTGATCTTTCTCTCTTTATTTATGGCCCTTGTGTACAAGTGCAGCTATGAAAATAAAAATAATAAAACATTTTCCTTTGCTTTCTTCTGCAGAAAATCAGAAAGAAAATAAGAAGCATCCCCTACAGGAGAATGCAAGTGACACTGCCCAACTCCAGCGTACCTTCTAGTAACCTTGCAAGGGCGTGTAGTCAAATGTTACGCAACCAGGGTCAAAACCACACGGTAACTTCTACAGCTGAGAATAGACTGGGTTATACCCTGCTCTCCAGTACACTGGAATAAATTCTCTCAAGAAGTCTGAGGAGTGTGATCCCCCTATAGTTGGAACGCATCATCTACTTATGCTTCTGGAAAAGAGGGGACCATCATCCCTGTCTACCAATTAACTGGATTTTGACCTTGAAACCAAGGGATGTACCGAACACTGATTATGGTGTATCATTACACCACTAGCAAACAGTACGCAGATCATTTGAGATTGCAAATATTTGCCCAATCTATGGAAAGCTAATGCATGGTAGAAATTTTTAGAATTACTTTTCAGGAAATAGACACTTCCTCCAGAACTCCTGGGAGGATAATTAATAAGATCCAAATTTAACAGGCACCGCTTCCTTCCTGCTATTATCCTATTATTATGCTGATTCATATTAAATGAATACAAATTGTGCTTGTGGTTTTATGAGCCTGCTAGCCTCGAGACACTTCCTGCAATTGAACAAATGAGTATCATTATATAATATGTTCAAAAAGGAAAAATGGGGGAAACACCAAGAAAAAGGGGGGAAAGAAAATAAAAGGAAAAAAGAAACGTGGAAAGATGGCAAAAGTAGAAAAAGGGGGAAAAAGAAATGGTCACGGCCGGAGTCAGCTCAAAGTTCTGTACAGCATGTCACGTTTAAGTTACTAAGAAATTAGTGGAAAGACCGCGAGGATGCAGAGGTGAAGGCAGCTCCAGCAGGATAAGTATTTTAATGTCACAAAACAGACCAAACAAGACCTGAAGGTGCAAAAAACACGAGAGACACAAAAGGGAAAAATAGCAAAAAGACACTACCAGGTACTGGGCTGAGGAGAGACAGAGGAGATTATTCCCGGATGGAATCCTTGCAGCAGGTGAGAAGTTACATAGTGGAAAACGGTAGACCAAACACAGAACTATCTGTGGGCAAGACTAACGGAGAATATCCCAGCAACTACTGGCAGCAACTGCGGTGGTAATAAGCTTGACTAATGGGCGACAGCTGCAGGGATCCAGTAGCTCCGCCCAGCTCAGGGGGTATCAGCATCTGCAGAGCAGTAACAAAGAAGTGTGAGGAACATGGACTGCAGCACCATGATAGGGAAAGTATAAACACAACACTAACCTGAGTCACAGTGGAGCGTGACAGCACCTGCACTGTGCGGACCAGGGCGGCTTTGGTGTCTCTCCACACATAATGGATACGGCGGAAATGGGCGGCCACTGAGGGAACAGAGCATCCTGACTCTTGGGAGAAAAATACAGGGGCTGGAAGCCATAAACCACATAAAAGGGAGACACGCCAGTGGAAGAACACACCAAGGTGTTATGAGCATATTCTACCCAAGGCAGGAAAGAGGACCAGGACGTGGGATTTTGGTGGCACACACACCCAAGGGTCTTGGTTGACACGTTCAGTCTGACCATTCAATTGAGGGTGGTAACCTGAGGATAGGCTGGCAGTGGCTACCAGAGCCTTGCAGAACGCCCTCCAGGTGGAGGAGGAAAACTGTGGACCCCTGTCAGATACCAATTCGCAGGGGATGCCATGGGGGCGAACCGCATGCTGGACCAGAAGCTTGGCGGTCTGAAGAACAGATGGAAGCTGGCGAAGAGGAACGAAATAGGTGAATTTAGAAAACCTGTACAGTATGGAAAGTATGACAGTGAAACCTCTAGAGGCAGGGAGTCCAGAAACAAAGTCCCGCGATATGTGAGGCCATGAGCGAGAAGGAATGGGGAGGGGCAGCAAAAGTCCAGCAGTGGCCCGGCGGGAGGACTTGCCTCTAGCACAAACAGAACAGGCCGCAACAAAGCTCTTTGAGTCCGAGTGAAGGGTGGGCCACCAAAACCACTGAGACAGGAGGAAAGCAGTACGTCTAGCTCCGGGATGACAAGCAAGCTTGGAACTGTGAGCCCACCTTAGCACCTCTGCACGAAGGTCACGAGGAACGAACAGTCTCCCAGCGGGGCATCCAATGGGCGGGGAGATGTCCTTCCTAGCCTTCATGACGCGCCTCTCCACCTCCCACTGGACTACACCAAGGATCCGGGACTGCGGAAGGATGGGCTCAGGCCTGGCGTCCTCAACAGGCGGAGCAAACATCCGGGAAAGAGCACCTGGCTTTCATTGCAGGAACCAGGACGGTAGGTGAGTGTAAAGTTGAACCTGGTCAAAAAAAGGGACCACCGTGCCTGACGGGGATTGAGGCGCTGGGCTGAGCGGATGTAGGAAAGGTTCCTGTGGTCCGTGTAGATGGTGAAGGTTAGAGACAATCCAATCCCTCCAACCAGTGCCTCCATTCTTGAAGGGCAAGGACCACTATCAAATTGCCAACATCATAGTTCCGCTCAGCAGGCGATAGACGCCTGGAGAAGAAGGCGCAGCGGTGCAGCCGTTAGTCTGAGCTGGAGCACTGGGAGAGCACGGCCCGGATTCCCGTGTCAGATGCGTCCACCTCAACAACAAAGGAAGTAGGGATTAGGATGGATGAGAACTGGAGCGGAAGTGAAATGCACCTTAAGGCGTCAAAAAGCCCAGTCGGCCTCCTGTGTCCATGGGAATGGAACCTTAAGAGATGTCAGCTTGCTCCTAGGAATGTCTTTGTGGGGGATTGAACGCCAAACGGCCGGACGGAGGGAGCACTGAGCGATGAGGTGGTCTGCTGCCCCGTGGTACAGGCAAAGTACCCGGCGACTCCTCTCTGCTGCTCTCTGCAGCGGCTGGCTCCAGGCTACATAGGCACTACGTCCTCGAAGAACCTGGCGGCGGAAACGGAGCTAGCAGAGAGGCTGACGGGTCCTCGTAGACTGGCGGCAGAGGAAAGTTTGAGGCTTGTGTAGGCTCCAGCCTCCGCTGATGGCTGCCCTCACGCATGCGGTTGTCCAGCCTTATAGAGAGAGAGATGAGCTTCTCCAAAGTCTGAGTCTCGTCCCTGACAGCCAGCTCATCTTGCAGGCGGGAGTTGAGGCTGGATAGGAAGGTGCTCCACAGGGCCTTCTCATCTCACCCGCTCTCCGCTGCCAGGATCTGGAAGGAAATTGAATGGTCCGCCACTGAGCAGGTCCCTTGGCGAAGATCTGCTAGACGGGAGCCTGCATCTCGCTCTCTTGCTGGGTGATCAAACACACTCTTGAGCTCTTTAACAAAAAGTGGTAAACTGGAGAGGAGCTCAGGCCTACTCTCCCCAACCACCATGGCCCAATTGGCAGCCCGACCTGCTAGTAAGCCTATCATACAGGCTACCTTGGCAGATTCAATGGAGTAGGTTAGTGGTTGTTGCTTGAAAAGGAGTAAGCACTGTTGTATAAATGGCTGGTGGCTGGTAGACAAGAGAGCTGGAGGGGCCACGGTCACGGGTAGAGCAGGGTCAGCTGATGTCATCCGGGCGTAGATGTCCTTCACCATGGCGGCCGAGAATCTGACCCTGGGCCTGTAAGGCAAATTGGAGGTGCTCATGTTCTTGCGGGTCCATCTAAAAAAAGGCTGGATTATTCTTTCATGTTTAAGTTACTAAGATATTAGTGGATGGACCCCGAGGATGCAGAGGCAAAGGCAGCTCCAGCAGGATAAGTATTTTAATGTCACAAAAACAGACCAAACAAGAACTGAAGGCGACGGTGCAAAAAATACGGGCGACACCGTGGGAAAAGACTCAAAAGGGAAAAAACTGAAAAGCAGAAAGACACTACCAGGTGAGCCGGACGGAAGTACTGGGCTGAGGAGAGGCGGAGGAGATGAATCCCGCATGGAAGCCCTGCAGCAGGTGAGACGTTACGGACGAACACGGATCTGTGGGCACGACCAACGGAGAATAATCCAGCAACTACTGGCGGCAGCTGAGGTGGTAATAAACTTGACTAATGGGCGACAGCTGCAGGGCTCCAGTAGCTCCGCCCATCTCAGGGTGTGTCAGCATCTGCAGAGCAGTGACCAAGAAGTGTGAGGAACATGAACTGCAGCACCATGATGGGGAAAGTAGAAACACAACACTAACCTGAGTCACAGTGGAGCGTGACACAGCAGCCAGTAATACACAAGACTACACAAACATAACAAACAATAAAAATACACTTAAAAACTAAATACGCAAAATTATTAACAATAATAAAACGGTATGAAAACCATTTCCAGGTTAAACTGTAAAAAAACAGTTTATAAAAATAAGATTTCAATAAAGATTTCTAATACCCCAGTGTTTGTGTGGATCTAAAGTTCAGGGGCGGACTATCCCAGAACCTTGGACCTGCGACAGATAGCTAAGGCTGGATCTTGGGGCGGTTGAAAGCCACTGAGAGCTTGACCTCGTTGTTCTAGCAGAACATAAGTAGACAGTAAGTCCCACAAAAAAATGATGGAGCCAAACCATTCAGTGATTTGAAAACAAAAAGGAGACTTTTCAACTGGAACCCGTAAGTAACAGGCAGCTCCCATCTCTTGGTGCCAGTTAACAAAACACGGAACAGGAAACAAAAAAGTGGAAAAAAAGACAAAATAAAAAATGTTGTGCTTTGCATTCATTCATGTTCATTTCCTTGTCATTATTTCGTCATTTCAACACCTTCAAAATGTGTTTTATTTATAGAGAATAGTTGTTTTTATTGTGTTTATTTTATATCAGCTTAAAAAGTTGCATAGCACTTGCAGCCGGTTTTTCTCATCGTTAAAGGGTAATCGTAGCGGACCATCTAGACCATCACCTCACAAAGCATGACTCAGCAAGTTGACCAGTGGGCAGCCAACCTACCGATCAGAAAAGACAGATCCTCTTCCATCCGGTGGTTGCCGGTGAGCAGGAAGCTCTTCCGTTCCTCCCATCCGACAAACGGAGCCCGTTGGTCAATGTCTGGTCTCGACTTGCTCATCTTACCTCTCAAATGTGCTCATGTTCGGGTTAAATCACCAGATGCAGATACCGTTGTCATTTCTGAAACTTTTGACTAAGACTTGTTGACCTGTGAAGATATGAACATACCTGCACAATGTTTCGTGTGTAGAAGAAAGGAAGTGGCTGAACTATACATCTAAGTCAAGATATGATTCACCAGTTCCATCAATCTGCAAACAAACTGGATTTCGGCACTGCATGTGGAAATATCCGGTGGCCTTTCGGTCGTCGGCTGCTCCAAATCTCGCTCTGCTCACAAAGCGGCGTCACAGTCCTTGACTCGTTTAAACCACACTAAGCCCGGACACACTAAATGTTCATGTTCATATCAGTTGTTCAGTGACTCCTGAAAAAGTTGTTGTATGTTTGTTTTAAAACCAAAATGTCGGCGTGGTAAAAAAAACCCGACCGACAACCAGAAGCTAGATTTGAACTAGACGCCAGACAAGCTGAAAGGCAACATGTTTGATCAAACGTCGTATCATGGATTGGCGTCTGGGGTTGGTTCTGGCAGCAATACGGGACAAAATGCATCTCTTGTGGGCTTAATACCGGTGCTTGGCAACCCCACATGACACTTGTTTTTTACAGAAATCGATGGGAACATCCCCAGGAATTTAACATTGTCGCCTGATGATTCCTTAATCATGAAACTGCTGCAAGTGCTCCTGGCTTTCATGCTAACCTCATTGCCAAACATGCTCCTCCACAAGTATTAACCACATAATTAACTTTGTGGCATGGACACAAGCATCGAGACCCTCTCGCTAGATGAACGGGCTCCTCGGGGTACACATCTTGTTGTTCTGGTAGTTCATGATGGATTAGTTTGCTCTAGATTTGGGTTTAAAGCTGCTTCTTTGCAGTAATAACATTCAAACAGAATGCTCGGATAGGAGGAAGCAAGGATTGTCTTCGCTGCCCCGGCCTGGCGCGCCTGCCGTTGTTGTCTGTTTTGCACAAAGAGCAGGAGGCTGCTAATAAAGCAATCGGAAGGCAGCCAGCATGCAGGAATGCGCCGAGAAATCTGATTTGTGCTTTTTCACGCCCTAAACCTCTTGTTTCTAATCTGGCCCACTTGTTGTGTAGGTGTGTTTAGGTGTGAAACACGCTTCCCCCTGTCTTGGCAAGCATGCCGCCTAGTTCTTGCCAACAGGAATGTGGATAACATGTTTGGGCCAGATCTGGCACCAGGTTCTAAACCCCCGGCGCCCGCAAAGCAGCTTCCGTCACATGAGAAGAAAGACGGATGTTGCAGGGATTGTTCGGCAGGCGTGTGGGTGCCGGGACATCACCCTTTTGTGCTTGGAAAAGACTGATAAAGCCAACAATGGACATGCCGTCATGGCGCTTACATGGTTGCGGTGTCTTAACTTCCAAAACTGACGCGTCAAATGACGCTCAGCACGAACTTTTAAGCACCTGTTCCATTTCATTCAAGTGTTCCTTGTATTATGCATTAATTCGGTAATGAAATACAAGCCCTAAAAAAGGTGAAACATCCGTAACGCCAGGCAATGCATGTATAAATGCTATAAAAACCCCGCTACAATGCAATAGCCAAGAAGGGCAGAGTTTGCCAAAACATGCATGGGTGTCCAAATCGTTTTGGTAAACAAATTCTGCAATCTGAACCTTGAAAAAGACATGAACTTGCAAAGACGATTTTCACAGGTCATTATCTAGCCTACGAATACGTACACCGTTTTGTTATGAAGAAAGGCTGTACTGTGACTGAAATAGCATAAAACTGAAAAATGACATTCTTATTATTAAGACAAAGTAAGGAAAAAGCAGTTTAGTCCAGATGCCAAACTGAAGATGAATGGTGGACTTTTATGAAGGCATGGATAATTGGTGGAACTGTACAGTTCAGAGTCATGAGCATTTTCTGATATTAAGCCATTGCTTTTACTTTCAACCATAACTGTTTGTATCTCCTGCACACAGAAAGGTTCAGGGTGAAAAATGCGGCATAAAACTGTTCAGGTGAAAAGCATGATGAATTCACAAACGCTGAAAAGAAAGATGACTCTGCATAAAATGCATGATCATGCCACTACCAATAGTTCATCTTCATCCATGCTGTTGACCTGCGAAAGCAGAAAAGGTTTTTTTTGGTGTTTTTATTTGAAATAAAGCACCTTATGTAGCCAGAGCAGGACCAGTCCACTCCAACACTGTCCAATGTGGTGAAAATATGTCCATGCTTCCATCAATTGCAAGTGAAAACCCAATAAATAACTTTACTTTGTGCTTTAACTGGCTCTCCAAATCCACGGAAAGATCAGAAATCCCGTCTGCAACTGTGTTTCTTGTCAGGCTGATGCAAAAAAAAAAAGATGGCTCGCAATCTCTGTTGCCTTCATCATGCATGTTTTTACAAATCCTACCTCACTACCGGTTTGGAAGCCACTGCGATTTCATTGCTGACGTCTCGGCTGTGAGGAAACGCAGACTACTGTTTCTTCAGACCCGCCAACACTTAATCCACCTACTGTCTTCTCCACCCTCCGTAACGCTACAATTAGGTACACAACATTACAGTAGTTAACGAGGAACGAACCTAGTTAACCCTAACCACTACTTGTTAGTTCCTCATTAGTTCTTCATTAGTTCCTCAGTAGCTACTGTATTTTTGTGTACCTTGTGTTTTTTGTGGAACACTGTGCTCTGCATTCACTTTTCTCTTTTTTGAAGGAGGCATATTGTGGCAATGAGGGTGCTGTAATAAATGGCACAAATGCCACGTAGCTCATCCGGACTGGCTGTGCTTGCCTGACCAACTTGCTCTCCCGCCTGATAGACACTTTGCTTGCTTTGCTATGGTGCCATCCAGTGGACACAATTAGAACAGCAGTTTATTGTATTGACAAATTGCAGCTCATTTTTGTACTTTACAAAATACCTCACGGGCCGGATTAAACACGTTTGCCGACCTGATCCAGCGCGCGGGACGTATGTTTGACGCCCAGGGCTGCAAATGGTACACATGCGCTCCATGGGCATGACTGCTATGTGCCATTTTGGTTATTCTTTGATCCATTTTGATAGTTGTCTTGCATTTTCCGTCACGTGTCTTTGGTTTTTCTCTCCATTTTAAGGCATTGGAGATCATTTTAGCTGAACAGCCAAAAGGTTTTCGCACTTCTTCACAAGTTTTCCCTTCTCCAATCAGCTTGTTAATCAAACTCTGCTGTTCTTCTGAACATTTTCCATTTTCCACAGGCTTTCAAAGAGAAATGATGTTCAACAAGTGCTGCTTTCATCCTTAACTTGGGGCCACCTGATTCCACTAAATTGATCACTGATTGAACGCCACACTGCTATTTTTTTACACCCCCCTTACAACTAATTGCCCAATTTCAAAGCCTGAAGAGCGTGCATGTCATGAATGCTGGGTCTTGCTTGTTTTCTGAGAATCTACTGCACCTACTGGTAACTTGTTTGCCATGTAGCAATAAAAATATACTAATAAATCTGGTTAGTCACATTGAACCGCTATTATTTTTGAACACTAGTTTATAAACGTGAGCCCCTGTGTGTAAACTGGGCAATCGCACAAAGATTGTACTTTTCAAGCAAGTTGTAAGCGTGCACGCAAATGCTCACGTCCAGGCGGGTCGGGCCACGTACTTACACCGTGCACAACCGTGCAAGTGACGTACCCTCTTTCTGTTCTTGCCAATTCATCCCCACATGGTGGGCATGGCCTCACCAAACACGTGCGCACTAAGAAATGCAGGGTGGGTTGTGTCGTGGGCTTTCAGATCAGCAAAAACATGTAAACAGGAATCAATGACAACACAAGTGAATACAAAAGTATTTTAAAAGAAGCTTTTTGTCACGGGAGAAAAAAAAGCTGTCAGTCTACATATAGACTGAAACTAGAGAAAAAAAAAGTAATTAGAGTAGGGATCATAATATAATGACAGTGCAATTCAGTTGGGCGGGTGTGTGATTAATAAGCTGAGACGTTATCTGCATTTCGAACAAAAAGAGAGGCGCCAGATGGTCCATCCTGGATAAGCAGAAGAAGATGAATAGATGAATGGAATGTTTGACAGGTCTTCTCTCTTTGCGCTTTTTATTGTGCTCTTACAGCAGCGCTAGAAGTCCTTCAAAAATGTGAAGTGATGCTGGGAGCTTGTCCTTCTTCCACTTGCATTCAGCCTGGCCAGCGTGGCTTCTGTCCTTGAACCACCATTCTGGTTTAATTTTCTCAACCGGCAAGTGCGTTTCTCAGTATCTGAAAAGAGCGGGCCTAAGTATGCTCGTAAATCCCCGGAAAAAAAACTCAAAGCGAGAATTCAACTCAAAACTCATGTGGTGTCTGTGAACGCAATGCTCATAGCAAGGTTCAAGCGGGATTCTGCTATTATTAAAGAAACTACAGGGGTTCCATCTTTGGATCTTTTCCTACGAATAAAACTGTCCTGTCTTTCATATTTCTTCCAATAAATTAAGTAAACGTGCATATTTCAGGCCTACTTGCAAATTGTGGTTAATCGTGATTAAATGATCAGAAGATTGTGATTAATCTGATTGGAATGTTTGACAGCTCTAATTAAAATACCATTTTCATGTGCTTTGTATCATTTTGTCGATTGTGTTTTCTGCTTTGCATATTAGCGTCACTATACTGTAAATCACCCGCTACCTCTATACACTTTAGAATTTCTAATAGTTGAAAAATAATGATTAATTAGTTAATTAATTAGTTATCAATTAATTGTGTTGTATTCCTCATGTTATGGCAATACCAGCTGTGGCTGTGAGAAACATCCTGATGTAGTTGTTATGAACTTCAGAAGTGTGAAGTATGATGGAGCGCTCCAAATCCAGCAGCTTCATCTAGCTCTGAATGCGCTTTGAAATATCACATTTTGATTTGTGTAACCTCGGAAGCTTTAAAGCGAATCGCCGTCTTCCAGCTTTGTGTGCAAAGGATCAGACTGCCTTCATCCAGCAGAGGATGAACCTGGGAGAGTCGTGGAATGTGAGAAGGCAATGAGGAAAACGTGTTTGGGGAGAGAGCAGGTGTAGCAGGTCAACAAAGATGTTAACACCAGTCAATTAAAGGCGCCTCCCACCTGGGATGGAGCGCCAGTTCATTCCCATTTAACAGCAGAGGAAATGAAAGTTCATTGGGAGAAATTGCTGCTCGGGATCTCCAGATGGGACAACTTTTGAAGGTTGTCATGCCACCAAAGAAAACGGAACGGACTCAGGAGAATTAGTGGTGGTGGAGTCCCTCTGGTAAGACGATAATAAGTCTGTGAGATTACTTTTGTTTAACCTTTCTTTGACCTTCAATTAAACACTGCAGTTCTATTAAAAAATGTCTTTTCTTTGTTTTGGGATTGTTCTAGAGGCGACCACCGGCAGATTTTAAAGGAGGATCATAAGAATTCGCTCGTGAACAAAAGTTTGCGAGGAAGACATTTCATCGCTTACACAATGCGGGGAAACGAAAAACATCGCGGCGTGTGTCCGAATACAGTGTGCCTTGCCTCGCCATGCCAAAAGGGTGGCTCCTCCAACTCTACACTTCTCCTAACCTTCGGAGCGGCGCACTGGCTGCTCGGCGCATGTGCCTGAATACAGTGCACTTTCCTGGGCCACAACAGTTGGCTCCTCCCCAGTATACTCCAGTTCTCCTGCTAGTAGGGATGTCATGATATTTGATTAAACAAATTAGCAGGTACACTTGGTCACGTCTCAATTTGTTCTTCTTACCTCCAGCTGTGCACAAACGACAGTTCAATTTTAATAAAAGAGAGAGAAAAACAAGAAATAAGGAAAGAAGAAAAATGGGAGAAACTGATGTGTGTCGCTCTTCCATGGAGGGCCGCACGGTGGTCGAGTGGGTAGCATGTTGGCCTCACAGTCAGGAGGTCCAGGGTTTGAATCCTTGTTGGGCATCTCTGTGTGGAGTTTGCATGTTCTCCCCATGTGTGGGGGGGTTTTCTCCTCCCACATTCCAAAAACATGCATGTTAGCTTAATTGGCGACTAAATTGTCCATTAGAGTGTGAATGTTTGATTGACTGGCGACCTGTCCAGGGTGTACCCCGCGCCTCTCGCCCAAAGCCAGCTGGGATAGGCTCCAGCATAACCGCAACCGTAATGAGGATAAGCGGCATAGAAAATGGATGGATGGACTAGTCTGTGGATAAAACCCATGGGGGAACCCACATCAGGATTTTCCAAAATGCAAGCTGAAGTGGATCAATCGGTGCTAAAGCTGCTTTTGACTGTCTTATGTTGGCAATATCACCCAAAAAAGCCACAGTTATGTCAATAATGCCATTATTTTGACTAACACGGTGCTGACATAAACGACAATGACAATGAAAAATACTCCCAAGAGATCCACACGGGGCAGAGCTCTGTCAAGCACATTGTAGCAAGCTAAATTCTCATCCTGGGTTGTTATGACAGCTTGGAATGGTTTGGACAATTTGTACAGCAGGAAAAAAGCAAAAAACAAATAAAAAAGACGCTTCTGGGAGATGTGGACATGTGACGGCAATTACAGGGAACTGTGTTTGGTGTAATAACTGGTTAGGTGTCTTCTGCTCTTCGCATACTGTCTGCAGGATTCTCCTCTGGGTGATGGAGCACCCGTCTCGGGGCCGGATGGAGTGTCTAGAAGGCGGAGGAGGGAGGCTGCTGTCACTGTGTGGAAACACTGGGACTTGCGGAGATGGATGATTGCGGTGATGGCAGGTTATCGCCCGCCTGTTCTTCCAAAACAAAGCCCCGGTTCCTACAACCGGTCCTCCTGATAGAAACCCCTGAATGGGCACACTTTTGTTCCTTTAATCAAACCCTTAATTGTTCCCTCCTTTGGGGCACTTTGTGCAAGTGTAGACACTGTAGACAAGAACTAGGTGGTATGGTATAGTACCATATGATATGGTATGATACAGTATATTGTGATATGTACTGTATGTTACTGTACGGTATAGTCCCAAAAACAGTAAACACACTTCAAGAAATTGGTGTTTCTTATACTTGGTTGGATTTTCAACATGGAAAAGAATTTACAAACATCATTCTAATGTTTTGTCACCGCCTGTTCTCAAACACCCCCACACTACCATGGCGATGTTAGATCCTTCATGATGATGTCTTGCCAAACAGGTGGACTGAATGGAGGGGTTTTGTGCAATACCCTCCACGTTCACCGGACCTCACGCCACTACACTTCTTTTTATGGGCATGCCTAAAAGACAAAGTCTACGCAATGAGACCTGCAACAGTCACTGAATTGAGAGCAGCCATTGAACGTGAATAGCAAGAGAATCGTTTCATCGTGTGTGCTTATTCCATCACTTCGCACCAGAACGGACATCATTTTAAGAACAGGTGGAGACAAAACTGGAGAATGATGAAAATTAAAAGAATTCTAATAAACATCTAGTTTATAATTATTTAAAGTGTGTATACTTTTTTGGGACACCCTGTATAATATGGTAAGATAAGGTACAGTACGGTACGGTAGGGATGTCACTGGATATACAGTTTGAGGACATGATACTGGTAGATGATAGTAGATGGTAGATTGTATTGATAATAATCAACTATTAATCTTTAGATGGATCGATTGTAGAGACATGCATCAGATATCACCATATCGGTTGACAGTCTCACAAACAACTTGTGAGACTGCCGTGGCTGAGGAAGGTGCCTTGTGGGCGGACACACTCTCTAAGAAGCCCCACTGGAGCAATGGGTGTCAGGAGAACCAGAGTGTAGAGCGGGGTGAGCCTCCTGTCGTGGCTGAGGAAGGTGCATTGTTAGGCGGACACGTCCTCTGTGTAGCTAACTCGCACCAAGTTAGTCTGCGTTTGAACTGAGACTTTGAATTCATCTTGAAAAGGATGATCTTTGAATTCATTTGAAAAGGATGCAAAATTTGAGCAGCAGTCAGGAGGTTCAGGGTTTGAATCTCCGTTTGGGCATCTCTGTGCGGAGTTTGCATGTTCTCCCCGTGTGTGGGTGGGTTTTCTCCGGGTACTCCGGTTTCCTCCCATATTCCAAAAACACGCATGTTAGGTTAATTGGCCACTCTAAATTGTCTATTAGAGTGTGAATGTTTTGTGACTATATGTGCCCTGCGATTGACTGGCGAACAGTCCAGGTTGTACCCCGCCTCCCGCCCAAAGTCAGCTGGGATAGGCTCCAGCATACCCGCGACCCTAATGAAAATAAGCGGCATAGAAGATGATATGACCCAAACCACTATTGTTGTATCTCAACATTTTCCGATTTGACACCAACAAAGTGTTTTGGTGCAGAGTACACCATCACAAGTGTGAACGTCTTTCTGGCATAATCATCTGCGTGTACTTCATTAGGGCTGGCATGCTCCAATTGATTTTAACGGCTCATATATTGTCTATTTTTTCTGCCACTTTCAATCAAGTAAGATTAATGTGTGTAATTAAGAATCCCATTACCCGCCAGCAGCTGTTGTTGGCTTGGTGCTGATAATGGACTCAGATCAGAGGGAGATAAGTTTGCTTTCTTGTTTATGTTGGTTATGAACCATCCACTGTGCTTTGAATTGCAAAACAGATCGCCACGTGTTGCATCATTCTAGAACAGGGTTGCCAACCGTCCCGTGCAAAACCTTATGCTTCCGCATAAAAAGTACGCGTCCCGTATTGAGTTGAGATCGGATGCACTCTGTCCGTTTTTGGGGATAATCAGAACACAATAGGCCAGGGGTCTCAAACTTGCGGACCATAATTTGTGGCCCCCACCTTAATACGAAAGTTTAATGTTAGTGTGGTGCACATGTTTTATATGAATAGTACTTTTTACAGTGTTGTGACAAACCTAATAATCACGATGGGGTATATGGCTCTCAGGGGCGTCACATCGACCTGGCTTAATGCAAGCAGAGAAATATTTTTGAATGAGCAAAAGGTATAGAAGCGTTGCCTTGTGCCTGGCTAGGCAAACAGACTGAAGCTGAGTTTCTCCACTCCCACTTAAGCTCGCAGCCTGCAGCTGGGTGCTGCTGGTTCTTTGTTTCGCGTCCAGCTTCTCGTCCACACATGGACAAACAAGCATTCACACTCACATTCATACCGATGGACAATTTAGAGTTGCCAATTAACCTAACAGGCATGTTTTTGGAATGTGGGAGGAAACCAAAGTACCCGGAGAAAACCCACACACGCACGGGGATAACATGCAAACTCCACAAAGTGATTCCCAACGGAGATTCAAACCCTGAACCTCCTGACTGTGAGGCCAATGTGCTACTCACTCGACCACCGTGCGGCTTGTGTTTATCTTATTTTGTGTTTAAAAACGTTTAAGAAGATTGGATTTTTTTGGTTTGTTTTGTTTTTAATTGAAATTGGGTGCGTGTGCATGTGTGCCAAGGCTGCGGCCCAGCCTCAGCCAGGCTCTGCCTCCAGCAGCCCCAAGGTAAATTGAGTTTGAGACCCCTGCAATAGGCTGACGACAGTGTTGATTTACTACATGTGTACATCGACTACTTTTGCAAGTAGATAAATATTTCACGTTGTGCTCATTGTCCCCACAAGTACATCATTTGCCACAGATCATCTGCAATCTACAGATTGTTCAGTGAAGATTAAGATGGAATGCACAAAGCATGTTATGTGTGTGTGTGTCTGATCTTTTTTGAGGAAAAAATGTTTTTTTGTAGTTAGTGGTACAAAGAGAGTTATTGTTTTAAAATGTTATTTTCATAAATAATATAGCTGATGTGCCATTATTTTTGCCGTCATGCTCTGGGGATAGGTAATATGCAAACAACTGCACAAACCCAAAGTTCAGGGGGGTGCAAATAGTTACCTGGCTCTTTACATAAGAGGACAAACACAAATTAGGTGCAACAAATGATGTTACTGAACTCTAAATAGTTTCAAAAACAATATTTACGGGAAAAAATGAATAGAAAAGCAATGACTTTAATCTTGTACTATATTTTTTGTGCCAATGTGAAACACTCACATTTCTACTAATAATAACAAACTCCATTTCTTTTCTGCAAATATAAAAACTTGAGCAAACACAAAGAGCATATACACTCACAGAGTTGCACACAGTTCACTTCTGTCAGAAGATTGTTTTCTTTTTTGTTCATAATCTTCATGGACAGAGTTTCTAGGCGCAGTCAAGGCGTTGAGGAAGTCCAACTTGGTGACCTTAGGATCTCGTCTCTGCTGATTGCAGACGATGTGGTCCTTATGGCCTCATATAATTGTGACAAACATTAGGGAACTTACCCCTGAGTGCTTCCTAGCCAACAAAAGAACCACATCTGTGGAAAGCTGTCAGCCGAAACGCAGAATAGAGCTGTTCTGTAAAATGTACAACCCAAGGACGATGTCGTTCAAGAGATTCCCACAGTTCATCAACCAGGGGCTCAAGGTTCATTTATTCATTCATTCTCTATACCGTTTATCCTCATTAGGGTCGCGGGGGCGCGTTGGCTCAAGGTATGCATATATATTACTTTTGGGTTCTCTAGGTGCTGGTATCAGCCCCACAAAAACATTTTCATCCTTGAACCGTTCCTGTCTTGGCAAATTCAAAACATCACCCACAGACTATGGGGACTACTTAAAGGGTTGGTGTGGCCAGCTGCAAGAAACGGCTAACTGTTGACATACTGAAAGTCCTGACCAACCTTCCCATCGTACACATCCCCCATCGGGCGTCTCCACAGTTTACGCTACTCCAAAAATCCAGGTCTTTACACTGGTGTGGGACAAGGCAGCTTTTTACCACTTAAGCCAATAAGCTTATATCCAGCCTGGTATGGTCAGTGATGATACCACACCTAGTGTGTCTGGAAAACTTTAAGAAGTGTATTTGAAATCAGAGCATAGTTCATAGCAAAAAGAATACACCAAATATTTAGGTGTGTTGAGGTCAGCCAAGCTACTGCATAACAAAACACTCGTAAAAATCTGTGAAAATTAGGGATGTCCCGATCCTGATCGATAAGACTATAAAAATAATCGTATTGGATCGCACAAAAAATGTGAATCGGGACATCTCTAGTTGTATTTTAGACACACAAAAAAAGAAAATACATAAAATAATCAGATGTGCATATTATGACGTCACTCCTGTGTCACGTTGCAGGCTCTCGTGGTTCTCGCAAGCTCGTCAAGCTCAGGTAGCCCAGAAAGTTCCCACTGTGCTGCAGTGCGCAAATAGAATGTGTGCGTGTGTTTGTGTGTGAGAGAGAGAGAGACATAATTAAAACATCACAAGCATGCACAAAGCAGATTACCGCCTTTGTGGTCAAATGCCAACGAGCTGACGGGAAGCAAATCTCGTGTGTTGACTCCAAACGGGTGTTGGGAATCGGTGCAATTCTATCACGTTTAATGGACCGCTTTTGTTTTGTTCTCTTTCATAATTATGGAAAATATTACTTTCAGTATCACAACCTTTATGTGTTGCGTAATTTTACGCTAAACAATCGACACAAACAATTGACATTCAACCTGCATTTCCATTATTATTATTCTACACTACATTTATTACAGTGGATTCACTTCCTTTTATACCATTTATTCCATTATTTCTATCATTATTCATTACATTGTATTTGTGGAAAACACAATGGACATATTAAAAAATACATAATATTCATACAATACAATAAAGTAAAGTAAAAAGCCTCCCCTCTGATACATTTCTGGAACTCTCTGTGGTCTCTCTGTGAGTAAATAAACACTATGCCACTGCTTGTAGAGACAGGTTATACTGCGGTCATATGTAAAAACTGCAGGAAGATATATTTTTCTTTTTTAAATTGAACAAAACAATATGACACTTTTATGTGGCGCTTTATAATAATACTTTATATGATTTTTTTTGTAATTTTGCCCATCTTCCCCAATCCTTATGTTAGACATGAACACAACTCTTTTCTGTGCTTTCTAAAGATATAAATACTAGGGATGCGCCAGATGCTTGTTTAGTTTCGGTTTTTAAAGGTTTTCCTGTCACGATCTGTGTGTGTGACCGTTTGGTGTTTGAGTTTGCACGCCTTTGTTGTTGGTTTTTCCTTAGTTTCATGTTTTTTCCCTGTTTGTTGTCCACTTGTTAATTACGCGCACCTGTGTCTCGTGACGTGCCTTGCTATTTAGGTTCAGGTGTGTGCACCCTTAGTTGTCGGCTCATCGTCGTTGTTGCTTTTCCTTCGCTTCGTGTGCCTCCATGTTTTTTCCGCTGTTGTTTTTGCAGCATCCTTATTAAAGATTCCTCCAACTTACCTGCTTGGCGTCCAGCTCTCTGCATCCTCGGGGTCGTTGCACCGCGAAGAGCGAACCGTGAGATTTCCTCCGCTAAAGTTACTTTGACAAGATAGAGCTGTAAACGACTCGTGTTGGATTGGTCACTGCCAAGTGTCTGTTTGTGTCTACTTTGGCTGGTGATATCAAATCAATTGGGAGACTTTACTTTCTGAGAGTTTGAGAAAAATGCAGTGAACAAGGCAGACCGATTATCTCCTTGTTTGCCATCACCTCACACAGATTATTAAAAAAAAAATGAAGTCTTACAGATCACTTACACACACAATTTGTAAATAGTTTTCAAATAAACAATATATATAAACTTCTGATCAATTCATCTCAATTTTATAAATAAAATAATAACCAATTTACCGGTTTATGTCCCGCCCCCTTCAAGCACAGATAGATACAGATCATTTGGATGGGTGAACAGATGCTCACTTATCCCTAATAAATATAGCTACAAAGAGGCAGCCAATTATTAAAGCCTCTCTAAAAAAACTCAAAAAATTGCAAACAAAGTCCAACTTTTTTTGGACATCCACATTGCAGCAGACATGTTGGGGTTTACAGAAAACCCCCACACAGCGACCCATACCTACATTGTCATTCACGCCACCCACTGGACCCCAAACTAGCCGTTACCAGAACCCTACAACACAGAGCTAATAATGTTCCCACCTGCCGACAAGCCAAAGAGAAAGAGCATAAGCACCTGAGGGAAGCCCTCAAAACCTGTGGTTTCCCCAGCTGGCTGTTGGTGAAAAGTGGATCTCATTCCAGAAAGAACAAAAGGAAGGTGGATGAGGATGAAAAGAGTAGCAGAGACAATAACAATGTGATCCCACGTGTCTCAGGCCTATCTGAGAACCTCGGTTAACAAATACAACACCCCGGTACACTTTGAGACACAACCCAAAGATAGGACACCCCATACACAAAAGAAAACAATCTGGTGTATGCTGTCCAGTGCAGTAGGAAATGCACCAATTTTTACTTGGGGAAACCGAGCAGCCAATGAGCAGGCACAACACAAACAGGCTAACTCTTCAGATCAGGTCAGAATAAAGATAATAAGGACAATAAATATAAGAGCGGCAGATTCTGTGGGGACACTTTTGTGGCCATCGTGCCAACGGTGGCTTGACTTGATGCACGTGCGTTACTCACACTAAAAATTAAAAGTAAAATTGATTAAATAATTTTAAAAGCGCTATTTGTGACAGCCATAGGTCAAACTAAATCCAAACATCCAAATCCAAATTTGGCTTTCTCAGTCAGTTTTTCCACACATCAACTGAAAGTAAAGACAATATTTCGAAATGTCCTTGGATATAAAGAGTCACAGCCGCCGTTCTTGAATAATTATTCCAGTGACATTTGCTCTCTGTCATGAAGGTAAACAGTGAGGAGCGATGGAATGGAAGACATACGCACACACCGAGGAACGTGTTTGAAAGAGAGCCGGAACACACCTCTGGTGACCTTTCTCTAATTGAGTGGCGTCACACTTTTGGAAAGAGAGCGCACATTTCCATACGGCACATGTGACCATGCGCTTTTAATGAGAACGCAGACGGCATGCATCCTACCAGGACAGATAGGATTTAGATAGGTCTATTTGCGGGAGTCGTCTCAAAGGTCAGCTCTTGCATTGATTGTTGTTATGGCCAATGTGTAAATTGTACACTCTGTGCTTATCTGGCAGGTCGAGACCAACACAAATTGCATTTCTGCATAAAAAAGAGACCCTGTGGTCCTTCTGAATGCTCACAGCCAGAAATGGGATTTCGACAAAATCTTATCAGCCTCTTGGCAAGATGGATGTGAGAGATTCATGTTCCCAGAAACGAGCTGTCTTAAGCTTTGGGGGACATTAAGTGTCTCAAGTGGGTCGTTTAAAACACACTTCCTGAGTGGGTTATTGTGCCGGCTGAAATGACGACTACGTAGCTTTCACTCAAATCGCTCCATTGACCCGCTGAATCGGTACAATTCAAATGATTTTTAGCCGGACCCTTTGAATGAATGTGCATTTTGAATTGGTATGTTAATCTGTGAATGGCGCAAATGTTACCATTAACATCTTGAAGACCTTCCTAATGTTGTTTGGCTCCTGGTGCCTCAAAGGTTAAGATGTGTCATTAAGGAAAAGAACCCCCAATATATTACACATACCAAGTATGAAGCTTTGTTCTAAATATTGCAAGTGGAGAAAGTAATGTTGGTCTTCTGTATGTGCCAAACCCATCGTCATCTGTTGTGGCTGTTAAACACAACATACAACTTCTGCGTAGTTCTTGCAACCTTCTCACAAAGCCCACATGCAACACAAGGTCACTACTTTTATTGCAGGTTAGACTCGCGTTGGAGGTCCATGACGGAAAGAACAAGATGGCGGGGACAAGCAGCCGACTCAGGTTTTTGCTGTAGGGTGGCTGGCCTCGTTCTTAGAAATAAGGTGAGAAGCACTGTCATCCTCGAGAAACTCGTAGTAGAACCGCTGCTCCTCCACCCTGAAAGGCATCTGGTTAGGACGCCCTTCTGGGGAGGTGTTCTTCCAGGGCACATCTGACCTCTAGGAAGCCTCGGGGAAGACCCGCAATACGTTGGAGAGACTATACCTCTCACCGCTCTTGGGAAGCCTGGGGTCCGTGGGGAAGAACTGGGGAAAGTCTGGGCTTCCTGTTTAGGCTGCTGCCCCCGCGACCAGACACAAAGAAAGACGCTATCTTTACGACTTACATGCGTCGGCTGTATGACTGATTCTGTTGGACACCCGGAATCCACAGACAGGGTGAGACCTTCTCTGTCGCCTTGTCTGGGCTTGTTTAGGTCAGAGTGATCTGAAATATTGAGGCAAAACAGACGGGGACTTGCAGAATGAAAAGAACCTTACAATAATTTTTTTTCCCAAATTGTGAAGATGACAGATGATGGTCACTATTTATCTTCCAGCTGCCCTCCTAGATGCTGCGGTTTATTAAATGTCCCACAGTGTTGTTAATGTCACATTAGAACCTATTATCTGGTCAGTTCTTATGCGCCTTTTTTGTATTTCATATCATATTCATATCATGGGCTTACTTTTTCCCCTGCATTCCTTTATGGAAATAAATGATGTCGAGATGATGGCCCTGATTCTTATCTGTGACTTTCTCTCAAGGCCTTCACTGGTAGATTGTATTTGTTTCATAGCTACATCCATATTGTTTCTGCCTTTTCAGGGGTTATATATTCAGCAGGGGGGATGTTTTCATCTAAAATATCTTATATTATTCCACCTTCCCTGCCAGCTTTACGTGATTTTATACTTTCAGGGCCTTCCTGAACCACCACCTTATCGTTTGCTTGTCCCAATGTTCCTAGGAGCTAAGATGTTGGTTGCTTTCATGCCATGGTAGGGTCACTCATGACAAACAGGTCCTACGAAAAAGGACCAGACAAAGAGTAGCTCAACAGACCTCAATGATGATAAAGAAGAATTAGTTTATTTTCCCTTGCCTGCACGCGGGTCACCGGGTTCCCCCTTGAGAGACAAGCCTAGAGGTGGGGCTTGCACCCGTGGGGCTCGGTCAAGCATAGTCCGAAGAGGTAATGAGGGTCCCCCATCCGATGAGCTCACCATCCGTGAGAGAGGGCTAAGGGGTTGGGTGCAGAGCGAGCTGGGTGGCGGGTGAAGGCGGGAATCTTGGCGGTCCGATCCTCGGTTACAGAAGCTAGCTCTTAGTATGTGGTACGTGGAATGTCACCTGAGGAAGCTGGCCCCCTGATCCGAGCGGTAATATGTTATTGGACTTTTGTGCTTTATAGATTATCCAGTGCTTCTCGATAATTTTCTGTCGTGCTCCCCTATAGGGGACAGAAATGTTTTATACACCCCCAATTTGAAATACTATTGAGAAACTGATCATATCTATTTATTTAAAACCTAAACCAGGAAAATGCAACAAAATGGAGCTGTGAAGAATATTCATGAGTCAAATTGCATTTTGCGTATGATACATTTCAACATGTTGGATGGTCTACAATAACATTGAAAGTTATTCCCTGCTTTCCACACCTCTCCTGACAGCCCCCCGCAGTAATGCAAACTCTGCATTGGTCCGTTGTGGTGAAGAGGAAGCTGGGTCGAGAGGCAAAGCTCTCAATTTACCGGTGGATCTCTACGTACCTACCGTAACCTATGGTCGTGAGCTTTAGTTATTGACACGAAGGTCAAGATTGGGTGTACAGGCGTCTCTCAACTGGCCTAGTAACACCTCACATTTTCATCTGTATGCAACAATTACCATAAATTCCTGGGTGTAAGCGGCTACATTGTTCTTATACTTTGATCCCTGCAGTTTATAGAGCGGTGCAGCCAATTGATGACAATGTTCCAATCTCTCCTTTACTTCAGAACTACAGTATTACTAATCATTTAAATTCTGTGCCACTCACATGTAAGTGAGGCGACGGTAGCTCTTTCTTGGCAGGAGGTAATTACAAGCTCACAAAATTGTCAACTAATTGGAAATCACAGGAGGTCATTACTGATAACAGTCTGACTTACGGTGTCATCTTACAAAGAACGCTAAAACCATTAAACAGCAATTTAACGCTCAAAAGGTAGCAAGAAATATACAAGACTAGTTACAAGTTACCAACACAAGGTAAAATAAAAACAACTATATTAACTTCTTCCCATAATGCATTTCTTCACAGCCGAGCAGTTCAGGACGCAAGTAACCCCAGAAAGGAGGGCAATCCAGCATAGGGCCAAAACAACTAAATACAAGCGAGGAAGTTTGACAAAATTAAGAAGTCGTTGGAGTCACTCGTCCAGGACATTTCTGCTGTCAGACTGCAGCAGAAAAACATTTTGGATCTGATAGAGAAGGTGAAACGAGGAAAAGGACAAACATATCTGGAGCGCAGAGTGGTGGGGTGGGAACAGTACACCAGAATGAATGACGTGCTTATCACGGGTCTCCAGATACAACCTCAGTCATATACTTTTGCGGTGGCTGCTGATATCGAGCGACTGCCGGATGAACTGGACGTCGGCTCCACAGAGCAACAAGTGGCTACTTTTTTGTAATCCAAGGGAATAAACATGGATGGTGACAACATTGAGTAATGCCATCCATTTCCCAGGAGAACCCTGAATAGTAAATAGGCTGTCATACTCAGGTTTCTCTACAGAAAGCACAGGAACACACTACTTAAGCAAGGGACAAAGCTAAAAGGATCCAATGAGCACCTCACAAAACACAGAGTCGGTATCGCCAGGAAAACACACCACCTCAATAAACAAAATTCAACACACGTGCACGACTAAACTGCAAAAGTTTTATAAAAGTAAATGGAGCAGCGAAGGAAGCCAAAGTACTAGTTGTCAAAGAAGAAGTAAAACTAATAAATCTGGTCTTCAAACCATGAACAACTTGAGTTAGAGAAAGATTTAGATCCGGACACAAACTTTTTTTTCTCATATCCGAATTGATTGCTGTTACTATACAGAGGAGCAATCAAACAATAACCCTCTTATCGACAATAAGTTGTCAATTATTCACATTAAACAGTCAATTCAAGCAACCCTTCAAAGTAATCGCAACTCCAGAAACTTTGGACTGATGCATCGACACGAAGAACAAAAGAGGAGGAGGATTGTCTGTGAGCGTGGACAAACATTTGAACTTTAAGTTGATAAGGAACACGTCAATTGCTATTGATAAGCTAATTGTTATCAGACATGAAATATGTAATAATTAATAAGTTGCTCATAGAGAAAAAGTAATGCCTCAAAATGCTCGAGGACTGATTTAAAGCAACTTTCACAGACATCACTCAAAAATAATCTTTGTATGTGGAGACTTCAATATTGATCTTCTGAATCCACATACGCACAAGATAATAGATGACTTCTTAGAGACCATGTACAGTTTGAGTTTATACCATAAAATGACCAGACCATGTACAATTACAGATCATTGTGCAACACAAATTGATAATCTATCATTTTGACAATAACACAACTAGTGGTCTGATAATTAACAGTATCAGTGACCATCTTCCAGTGTTTACAATTTACAATGAACACTACAAAAAGAGAAAGGTGGAAGACAAAGGGACCTTCAAAAGAATTGAAGAGAGAATTGAGAGAATTGTCTAATAAACCAAAGAAAAAGAATAAGCCATGACCAAGGGCTTGCAGAAACACATTTTATAGGAGATTCACAATTTGAAAAACTATCAAAGCAGAAATAAAATTCATTTTCTTCTGCTTATCCGAGGTCGGGTCGCAGGGGCAGCAGCCTAAGCAGGGAAGCCCCGACTTCCCTCACCCCGGCCACTTCATCCAACCTCCCTAAAGGAGGCGTCCGGGAGGCATCCTAACCAGATGCCCGAGCCACCTCATCTTGATCCTCTTAATATGGAGTAGCAGCAGTTCTACTCCGAATTTGTTTCGGATGACAGTGCTTCTCCCCCTAGCAGAAAACACATGAAAAACATACAAATATTTTAACAAATATCTAAGAAAGAATATTCTTGTCAATTACTACACAAGAATAAAAACAACATTGGAGCTTGGGGTATTGTAAAGAGTGTTATCAGGAATGGTACAAAAAAAGCAGATTACCCTCATTATTTCACAAAATGCCAAAAAATGATGACATGAATAAGGTGGTTGAAAGATTTAATATTAGGGGTGCAACAACTCGTTTTAACTACGATTCCATTCGTATAACGAGTCGTGGTTGCAGATTCAATTCAAGGACGATATTGGTTCATTTAGAAGGATACCATCAGGAACGATTCAGTAACTTTAAATCAATTCAGTAACTTTTTAGTCAAGAATTTAAGCAGTCTGACTGTAAAATAAATATCTGCATACTGGACGGTGCAGGTGAAGTTTCCTAAATCTCCTTTGTGTTTTGTACATTAATTATGCATATAAACAAAAAGGTAAACAACAATTCATGGCAAATGCATTCACATTTTATTTGAATAAAATGCAACCAACACTTCAGGTTGAATTAAAAATCAATTAACATGTTGAATGATGAACTCTATCTGATTAAACATGACTATCTTTATTTGAGACCTCATTCACTTCTCTAACCAAAGTATTAAAAGTTATTTCACACCCCAGATTAGAATGAAATTTCATGTGCAGATAGATATTAAAGTACATACTGTAACGTTTGCACACACGCTATTAAATCTACAAGGAGGTGTTTGATCAACACGCTTATCATTGCAAGAAAAAATGGAACTTACGCCAGAACAACAGTGGCTCCCAAACGACAGTTCCCCCATTCAACCAGAACACAAACATGCACAAACTTAACACTCGCGACGTACCTTTTATCTTGTCCTGACGCGGCCATCCATGGGTTTTAAATTTTGGATGTGGTCCTACACTCAGTATAAATCCCATAGCATTTTGAAGTGGAAGTAGTCATCTAGCTAACAAGCATGTATTCCAATGAAAATACACCCTATATCCTATAAAAACTGCATATTTTAGGACGTCTACACAGACTTTTCTAACAGAGCGCCCACGCTCAGCGTCACATGACATCATCCGTGCTTCCCAGTCAACAGGCATGACTAATCGACTTCAAATCAAACCGTTACAAGGTTAAAGACATTATCATTGAAATACCTAAAAAAACAAAAATCCATATAAAACCTGCAGTGCTTAAATCCAATTCTTTATTTCCTAGTATCGATTAAATCGATTGTTTACCTGTCAAATGATGTTAGATCGTTGTACGTCATCTGGAATGACAATTTGGTGGACACAGATTGATGTAGTTGAATCCTAGGAATATACATCGATACATTTGTGAGGGAGATGCCAATCCTCCCTCACTGATCAGGTGTACGCTTCCATTTTCATTCCTATTTTGTATAGTTCATATTTAGTATTTTATGTTCAATCCAATAGATTGCATGTATTTCACAATTATGCCTTGTGTTAACTGCTAAAGATTGGGTCCTTATTTAGTTAGTTTTCACACAGAAATAATTGGCTTCCTGATTTCTCATCAGTTTCTCTTTTCATTTATGTGATTGACTGGGGCACTGACATGGAGGCGCGCAAATGTGAGTGCAGGCCAGGTGTAGAACATTGCACCTGATGAGACTGTTCCAAGTGGTACACGAGGGAGGGGAGATTTAGTTTGCAAGAATTTGTGGAATGCAAATATGGTGTTTTAAAGGGTAGCAAACATAGGAAATTAGAAGAATTGGAATTGTAAATATATTTGTTTTGGTATAGGTAAATGTATTTTTGTAACTGAATAATAATTGTGTGCACCGTCTCCACCCCTGGATTTGGGTTATTGGTGCTGGCTCCACAATTAGAGGGGGAATTATGAGAAGGTTGGGGAAAGGGTAAGAGGGAAAATGTACAAATGGATACGTTAAAGTAGGGAATGAGTATTCAGAAAGTGTTACAGTAGAGAATGGGACACCACAAGGGAGTATTGTGAGTCCATTATTATTTTCAGTAATGATAAATGATGTCTTTTCAGAAGTGAAACAGTGGATGGGGTGTTCTTTGTTTGGAGATGATGGGGCAATCTAGAAGAGGGGACGAAATGTAGAGTTTATTGTACAAAAAATGCAGGAATCGATTTTAAAAGTAGAGAAATGGGCAAATAGTTGGGGATTTAGATTTTCAGTTGAGAAAACAAAAACAATGATTTTTACAAGGAAAAGAATTGGGAAAGAGGTTAGATTAAAGTTATATAATCAGGAGTTGGAGAAGGTTAAGCACTTTAAACTACTAGGGATATGGTTTGATGAAAGACTCACATGGGCAGTACACATTCAGAAAATGGTTGACAAATGTAAAAAAGTGGTGAATGTAATGAGGTGTTTAGTGGGAAGAGAATGGGGAGCAAATAGGAAAGCCCTCAAATCTATGTACATAGGATTAGTCAGATCTATTTTGGATTATGGGGCAATTGTTTATGGTTCAGGAGCCAGATCAACACTTCAAAAACTAGATCAAATACAATATCAATGTTTAAGATTATGTACAGGTGCATTTAAATCAACTCCAGTAGAAGCATTACTAGTAGAAATGAGAGAACAACCACAAGAAATAAGAAGAGAGCAATTAATAATAAGTTATTGGGCTAATTTACAGGGTCATTGTCAGGATCATCCAGCACAAGATACTTTAAAGCCATGTTGGGAAAAGAAGCGAAAGAGAACAAAGAGCTTCGGATGGATAGCGACGGACAAAGCAAGACAATACCAGGTAGATCAACTACAGATCAGCCCTACAGTGCCCTTACCATTAATACAGCCATGGTTATTTCCAGAGTTTATGGTGGCTCTATCAATATTACATAAAAGGAAAGACAAGAACGTTATTGTTACAGCACAGACAGTACAGACATATATTGACAGTTATTACAGTTACATACAGATATACACCGATGCATCAAAGAGTAGAGACAGCAAAGCAGGAGTCGGGTATTTTGTTCCGGAGTTTGATGTCAGGGTGGGGAAAAGGATGGAGGGACAAGTGTCAGTATACGAGGGGAAATGGTGGCATTAGTGTTGGCACTACAGTGGGTGAAAGACACAAGAGTAGGTAGAGCACTTATATGTTCGGATTCAAGTTCAGCACTAAATAGTTTAAATAGCAATCATTCAGAGAGTAGACCAGATGTTTTCATAGAAATGCAGCAGGCAATGTATAGGATTCAGAGTATGGGTGTCACAGTTATGTTTTTATGGGTGCCAGCACATATTGGGGTGTTTGGAAATGAAATGGCAGACAGGATTGCAAAGGGAGCGACAAAGAAGGAGAATATAAAAATAAATGTGAGTATGTGTCGGAAAGAAGTAAAAAACATAATGAAATGGAAACTAAAGGAGAGATGGCAGAAACAATGGGAGAAAGGAAAGAAGGGGAGGTGGTATTACAAAATCCAGAAGGAAGCAGGAGAGGTAAGGAGTACAGGTAGAAATAGGAGGGAGGACGGCATATTCTCATGAATGAGGTTTGGGCATACGGGGTTGAATAGCACATTGCACAAGATAGGGAAGCACAACACGGGGGGTTGTGACTACTGCGGGGAGGAGGAAACGGTTGAACATCTTTTAGTACAATGCAAAAAATACAACACACAAAGGAGAAAAATGATACAAAAATTCCAAGTATTACATACTTATCGTTATTAGTATTGTTGTCGTTATTATTATCTCCATTGATTTAAGTTGTTAATTAAGTACTTTATATATAAGTTAGTTAGTTACATTTTATGCAGTAAGATCAATACTCCTAATCAGTTGGTGGCGGTAATGCACCAGTTTGTTGATTGCCCACCGCCATAGAACCTTAAGAAGAAGAAGAAGAAGACGGTTGGGGAAAAGGGGGTAGGATGTGGAGGCGAAACTCTGTCACTCTGCTCTGTGAGTAAAACGTAACTCTCGCCACTTCAAGATTCTGCTGTGTTTGTTCAGGCTGGTAAGATGCTTTTTTAACAATAAAGTCTTACAACATTGATCAAGGGAATGAATCGTTACACGCCTAATAAATAACTACAAGACTGGACTTGGGCCGCACGCGTGTCGATTGGTTAGCACATTGGCCACACAGTCAGGAGATCTGGGTTCAAATCTCCGTTGGGCATCTCTGTGTGGAGTTTGCATGTTCTCCCTGTGCGTGTGTGGGTTTTCTCCGGGTACTCCGGTAGGTCAATTGACAATTCTAAATTGTCCATAGACTGGACTTGGAAAAAAATATTGTCGATGTAGGAAGGGAATGAAACTATAGACAGGAACTCTAAGGAACTCTCTGTTCCTTTGTGAGGTAACAAAGAAGGAAATAGCTGATGCAAGTGAAATGCGAAGGATAAAAAGAGTTATTGACAAAATTGCAGAACAGTTGACTTACATCATCAATTTATTTCAGACCAGTATATTCCCAAACAAAATGAAACTAGCTAAAGTAGTGCCACTTTTCAAAAATGGAGACAAACTCTGAAATACAAAACTACCGACCAGTTTCCTTACCATCATTTTTTAAATCATTGAAAAGCTATTTAACAATAGGTTGAAAAAATTATAAATAACAATTAATTACTCATGATCAGACAATACGCATAGAGAGCTTGCATGGCACTAATTACAGAGGAAATGGCCAGAACTATAAACCGCAGAGAGTGCGCAGCTGTGGTATTTATGGATTTGACAAAAGACTTCAATACAATCAATCACAATATCCTACTTATAAAACCAGAAAGGTGTGGAATCAGAGGGTTGGTTTGAACTGGGTTAAAAACTGCTTAGCAAACAGGAAGCAATATGTTAAGATGGGAGACTATACTGTACATCTGAAAGCTTCAATATATTGTGTGGCGTACCCCATGGGTGAATACTGGGACCAAAACTGTTCAACCTATACCGTAATGATTTGTGTAAAGTCACCAAAGACCCCAAGCTTGTATTAATTGCAGATGACACTACCACATTCTGTTCTGAAGAAAGCACACAAGCCCTAATTTAAAAAAGTCACAGATGACAAATGACAGTACTAAAAAACAAAATATAATTCAAAAAACAAAACATTAAAAGTAAATACAAACGATCAATGACCTTAAGTGAAAAAATAAATAAATATTGCTATTAGGTAATATCATAAGTGATACTTATGTGCAAATACAAATTGATGGCATGGACAGGGTGAATGAAAATAAATGTCACCGTGTCAAAAAAGATGATAATATGAGCTGGAAATCTTACATTAAAAATACACAAGAAAAAAAACAAAGTGGCAAGAATACCTGATGTGTTTGAATTGTCATGACATTAATGTGGAACATCAATAGCGTCTGTCACTGTGTACCCCCTGCTGCTCTAATTAGTGCGACACCTTTCATTCTAAGTTTGAGTCACGCCTTTGTACTTCCCTTTTGTCCGTGATCGCCGAGTGAGAGGTAGGGGCCCATACGGCTCCAAAGATTTGTGTTTTAATTTAGAACTTGACATAATTATTCATTCTTGTCATGTGTCATTGTAGCGATATAGCGGCACCTCCACACTACCATGGCGATGTTAGATCCTTCATGATGAGATTTTGCCAACCTGGTGGATTGGATGGAGGGTTTTGTTAAATACCCTCCAACTTCACCAGACACCACTAAACTTCTTTTTATGGGCATACCTATATTTTTTTTGGGACGTCCAATACAATCTACAGTTATATATACTTAAAAATATATAATGTGTGTGTGTGTATATTGTTTGTCACACAAAATGTTTCTGATCACCAAACCCATTTTAATATTAGTCAAAGATAACACAAGTAAACACCAAGTCCAGTTTTGAAATAAATGTTTTTATTATTTAGGGAGAAAAAAAACCAAACCCACATAACCCTGTGTGAAAAAGTAATTGCCCCTGCACCTAATAACTGCTTGGGAACCCTTAGCAGCAATAACTGCAATCAAACGTTTGCCATAACTTGCAACAAGTCTTTCACAGCGCTCTGGAGGAATTTTGGCCCACTCATCTTTGCAGAATTGTTGTCATTCAGCTTTACTTGAGGGTTTTTTAGCATGAAGCGCCTTCTTAAGGTCATGCCACAGCATCTCAATGGGATTCAGGTCAGGACTTTGACTAGGCCACTCCACAGTTTTCATTTTGTTTTTTCTTCAGCCATTCAGAGGTGGATTTGCTGGTGTGTTTTGGGTCATTGTCCTGCTGCAGCACCCAAGATGGCTTTAGCTTGAGTTGACCAACAGATGGCCGGACATTCTCCTTCAGGATTTTTTGGTAGACAGTAGAATTCATGCTTCCATCTATCACAGCAAGCCTTCCAGGTCCCGAAGCAGCAAAACAACCCCAGACCATCACACTACCACCACCATATTTTACTGTTGCTATGATGTTCTTTTTATGAAATGCTGTGTTACTTTTACGCCAGATGTAACGGGACACGTACCTTCCAAAAAGTTCAACTTTTGTCTCGTCAGTCCACAAGATCTTTTCCCACAAGTCTTGGCAGTCATCATTTTGTGTTCAATTATGTTGACTAATAGTTAACTATTTTTTTTTAATGAGCATTAACATTTAAGCGTGACAAAAAGTCAGGGAGGGGGCAAATAGTTTTTCACACCACTGTATATATATACACACACTGTGTACAGTTGTTCTGAGTCGCACAAACGTTCTTCAGTGTGTTCCAAACACCTCAAACGTAGATTCATCCATCCATAACAATCCCCAATCTTCCTCTGTCCAACGTCTGTGTTCTTTTGCCCATATTAATCTGTTATTTAATTGGCCAGTCTCCGATATGGCTTTTTCTTTGCCACTCTGCCCTGAAGGCCAGCATCCTGAAGTTGCCACTTCACTGTAGATGTTGACACTGGTCTTTTTCAGGTACTATTTAATGAAGCTGCCAGTGGAGGACCTGTGAAGCGTCTATTTCCCAAACTAGAGACTGTAATGTATTTATTTTCTTATCTTCTTGGTAATTTGTGCAATGGGGCCCCCCACTTCTCTTTCTACTCTGTTTAGAGCCTGTTTGTGCTGTTCTCTGAAGGCAGTAGCACACACCGTTGTATGAAATCTCCGTTTTCCTGGCAATCTCTCGCATGGAATAGCCTTCATTTCCAAGAACAAGAATAGACTGTCGAGTTTCACATGAACGTTGTCTTTTCTGGCCATTTTGAGAATTTAATCGACCCCACAAATGTGACGCTCCAGATACTCAAGCTGTTCAAAGGAAGGTGGGTTTTATAGCTTCTCTGATCGCATAAACTGTTTTCAGCTGTGCTAACATGACTGCACACGGCTTTTTCAATCATTCATTAGCCTTCTGACACAATGAGCAAACACATTGCAGCATTACAACACTAGAGTGATAGTTGCTGGAAATGGAAATCTCTGTACACCTATGTAGATATTGCACCAAAAACCAGACATTTGCAGCTAGAATAGTCATTTACCATATTAACAATGTATAGAGTGTATTTCTGATTAGTTTCAAGTTATCTGATGCTATGTTTAATGTGCCTAATAGGGATGAGTCGGATACGCGTTCTAGACAAAAATGCATTATGGATAATGCATTTATGTAGAATACAAGCATAAAACGGGTGCAGGTCGTCATTATCAGTAATCGTGAAGGAAAATCCTCATTGGGTAATTACTTTGCCTGCGCTGTTCATGCTCTGTGATTGGCCAGTCACACACAGCAACCACCCTTGGAGCAAGGGATTCCTGACCCACGTGCTTGCCGCTCACCCTCCATTGGTAGCTTTCAGATGGTGAAGCTTTCAGACTCGTGCGCGCTTCATGTAAGGCTTCACTCACAGGGGTCGACGCGTTCCTAATGCTAACTGTTTTCCTTTCTTTAGAACACACAGAAATATGAAAGACACGTGTTCATGTAGTCACATAGGGACTTTGGATGATGAGCAAAATTCCAAAAAAAGTGCACTTTTTCTTTAAATTTAGAATAAATAAATTTGAGGCTAACTGGTTAGCTTGATGCAGTCACAATGTACTGTAAACAAAGAAAGGTAGTGACTATAGGGGTGTTATTTCATGTCTAAAAGGCTTTAATGATGGTAAAAAGATTTTCTAGAAGGTGATAAACAGGTTTTCTATGTATTATTCTTGCTTGTGTGTAATATGTTGGGTAACCGGAGTGTAAAGGTGACTATTGGCGTGATATTTCATGTGTACAAAGCCCTAATAATGTTTAAAAGTTTATTTAGAAGGTGGTAAACAGGTTTCCAACGTCTTATATGTCTTTTTTTCTCTTATGTCTACTATGGACTAAAAGGAGTGTAAAGGTGACTGTTATGTTATTGGGCTCTATTAATGGTAAAAAATGTATTTAGAAGGCAGTAGCAAGTTTCTCTTGTCTTATTTTTCTTTTATTATGTCTACGATATTGGCTAATAGGAGTGTAAAGGTGACTGAGCATGTGTTATTAATATTATTATTATGTCTAGAGAGCTCTAATAATGAATAAGAGCTAAAAGTTTATTTAGAAGGTTGTAAACAGGTTTTCTACCTCTTACATGTCTTATTTTCTCCTATGTATTTTATATTGGGTAATAGTAGTGTAAAGGTCACTATGGAGTGTTATTTTATGGCTACTGGGCTCTAATGTTAAAAAGTGTTTTTAGAAGGTGGTCATCAGCTTTTTTATGCTCTAACTATGCAAATATTCAATCTATTAACATCATGGAAATGAATCGATTGCAGTCAGGTCTGGAACCAATGAAGTGCCATAGATGAAGGACGACTGTAAGGCATATTTACGTATCTGTGTTACGTTTGATCGGAAAGATAATAGGTCTCCTGGCATTGTGAATCACGTGAAAGAGACCACAAGTAAACAGTTTAAATGTACCTTAACATTGCCGTTGTTCACTTTTCCAGTATAGAAATATCTGTCAGTTGTTTATTGTCACATTTTGGTATTCTTTTATGGTTATGGTTTTATGGTTACCACATAGTCTTGCTCAAGGGTAGCAGGACCCCCAACTGTTGAGAGTACTGGTTCCAGTAGGACCACAAGAGTGTTAGGCTGTGCAGAAAGGATATATTTATGTTGTTTAATGAAAACAATTTACTCTTACATTGTTACCAGTTACTCAAAGAGATTCTGCTCGCCTTTCCTCTCATATAGGAAACTACGGAGAAAAAATAAGCGAGCACAGGCAGCCTGATGAGGAGTCAGCAGCACAGATTCCAGAGGGATTTTCGGTCTTTTGTCGCCTCAGGTTTGTATAATCCCATCCGGTGACTCGCTAATCACCTCTTTCTTTGCTACAAAGTAAACACACCTTCAGCTGACTCAGTTATCTGCTCCAACGTCTGCTCGTAAAAGATCATTAGTCATGATTAAGGATTCTCTCCCAACGCAATGGCGTCACGCCACAGAGGCATTGCATTAATCCTCATGAGGCCGAGGTATACTTTAATCAATATCCCACCCATAACCCCGAATGTGATACAGCCTCGCGCAAGATTTAATTATCAGTACGCTCTCGCACAGTTCCACTTTATTAGCTCCGCCCTCGTTGGACACCGACCCGTATATCAGAGGGTGTAACGTTCAATTTGCCCCGCCGAGCTCCACGGCAACTTAAATTGTTTTCTGCACAGTCATGCGTATCAAAACACACATTTAGAGGATTTGGGGCCGACCTGCAAAGAGAGGGTACAATGTCATAAACAATGTTACACTGTGCATGGACTTCTGAGCAAAAGTCAAACATTCATTTCTTTGCAGCAATGAATTGGTTCCACATCTGACCGTCACATGTGAATTTCCGCAAAGTAGGACTCAGTAGCTATAAATGAAAAATGTGTGTAGTTAGAGCATAGAAATTCTGTTTATGACCGTCTAAATACGATTTTGGATGTCCGAGCCCTCTAAACACAAAATAACCCACATAGTCACCTTTTAGAGTAAACATAGTAGGAGAAAATATGCAAAACCGGTCAAAATATTTAGAACACCCCAATTTTTCCAGTTATTGGAATAGAAGTCCAATGAATAGCTAGTCTGGGAGCCACTGAGCGATGCTAACTGCTAGCACGTTACCATTTTAGCTCATTTCCTCGTGTCTACACACAACTGCCATGCTAGGTGCTAGCATGCTAACTGTTTTAGCTAATTGCATCATGTCTGCGTGTAAACACAGACATGCCTTTATACTTTTGCTACATGTTAGCTCATTTCCACATGCATATGCAGCTTTGACATGATGTAAGGACACTTAAGAAATACCACGGCACTATGCCAGGATGCTATCTTGCCAGATGCTAACATGCAAATTGTTAGCATGTGAACATTTTAGCTACTTGGCATGATGTAGGGACATTATAGGACAACCCTGGCACTTCTATCATGCTAACTGTTAACATTTTAGCTAATTTCCTCATGTAAATAAAGACATGGCATGATTTTGGGACACTATAGAGCTGTCTTTGGCACTTTTGGTCTATAGTTCTGGTGTAATGCATGCTAATTGTTTGCATGTTAGCGTTTGTATAATTCACTCAAGGCTATATATGTTAATGAAAGGAAGTTTCCTTTTATTGTAGTCATATGACAAACCTTTGAGGAAACTTTGGAGTAGCTCCCAGGCCTGGTAGTCGACATCCAATCGCAGAGCACTTGTTCCTGTGGCCATTTTTCCAGTGGTTCCAGTCATGAGCTTAAAGAACTGAAGAAACAAATGCAACAATTTCACAGCGGTAGATGTCTGCTTTCCTTGCAAGTCAGCTCCATGCCAGTCCAGCCGGCTGCCATCTCAGTCTGCAGCAAATCCCAAGCCGTGGTAATGTTTTAACTGCGGTGAAGATGGACACATTTCTTCTTCTTCTACCAGCACAGCCAATCCCAGTCTGGTTGAGCAATAGAAGAAACTATTTTGTCAAAAACAGCAAGCACGGAACAACGAAATCCCTCAGTCAAACTAGAAGTAACTTCTGACGGACACTCGGGAGCTGCCAGCACTGTCTCAAGAACCCGATTAAAATGTCGGTTCTGCCCAGAGGTCTTGCAGGAACAAAAAGCCTGGGTCAAATTCAGATTAAGGGAAACCACTCCCGCGGTCTCCTTGATACTGGTTGTCAGGTCCCCACAGTGCCTCACTCCTATAATACTTGCCTTTGTGATAGTGAAATCAAGCCATCATGAAGGGGCCATCAGGCAATTTGTGTTCTATCTGGGGTACATAGAAATAACATTACATTCCCACATGACTTTCTTGGTTCCACCATTGCTGTTAATGCCTCTTGTCGTCCCTGACCTGAAACAGTCTCAACCACTGACACTTGTTTCCACCAACACCCTTGATTCTGTCTACGGAGAGCACTGTGACCGTCACCCTGCCAGTCCTTCCAGCCTGCCGCCGCCAGTTACCAAGCTGTCATCCAGATGCTCCAGCATTGCCACAGGCAGTCCAGTCTGCGGACACCCCACCTCCACTGTAGTAAGACTTTAAACGCTCACCTCTACTATCTCATTGGAAGCAGCGCATCGTTAACCCAACTGATCAACATTGCTGATGTCTTTACGTAACATGACCTGGATTTTGGCTGGACAGACAAGGTTAAACACCAAATAAAACTGTCTGATCCTAACCCCTGCAAACAGAGGCCTAGGCCATTCCAGGGTGTTGATGCTGTAAGGAAGCATCTACAGGAGCTGTTGGAGTTTGGAGTCATCTGTGATTCTGACTCTGCATTCGTGTCTTTGATAGTGGTTGTACGCAAGAAGAACGGGAGTGTGCGCCTGTGCATCGACTCCTAGAAATGTAATCTGCAGACAATCAAGGATGCTTACCCACTTCCCAAATTGGAAGACACATTTTCTGCACTATCAGGGTCCAAATGGTTTTTGGTGCTCGAACTAAAATCCGATTACCATTTCACAGCTTATTCCATTGCAGTGCCAAATCCCAATTAAAAAAACATAACCATTGCCAAGTGTTTCCTTGTGCACTAATGCATCCCAGCAAGGCTTCATGGTGACCAGGGCACAGATTTTAAATCAAAGATCATCCATTAGATAGGACCAACTTCCTGCCATCCAAGAGAAACCCTTCTGGAGCGGTTCAACAGAACAATGCTGGACATATTAGGAACCCTCTATGAACAAAAAAAAGACCCTTGGAAAAACTTTGTAAAACCACTTGTGCACGCATATATACTGCCTGGCCAAAAAACCGACGCCACCTGGATTTAACTAAACAAACAGGTATGAGGTTGCTGCAGTTGATCAGGTTCAGCAACACTATGTGCTCAAAGAATGAGGTCAGCTGAATACCTGAATATACAAAATGAGCAGGTTATTCCATCAAAGGATTTTTGGTTCCCTGGTGGGAAGGGCATATTCCAAAACGGGAATGTCAGGATTCATCAGGCTCAAACTGTGAAAGAGTGGTTCAGGGAGCATGAGACACTATTTTCATTCATCCATCCATTTTCTATGCCGCTTATCCTCATTAGGGTCACGGGGATGCTGGAGCCTATCCCAGCAGACTTTGGGCGAGAGGCGGGGCACACCCCGGACTGGTCGCCAGTCAATCGCAGGGCACAAATAGACAAACAAACATTCACACTCACATTCATACTCTAAAGGACAATTTAGAGTCGCCAATAAAACTAACATGCATGTTTTTGGAATGTGGGAGGAAATCGGAGTACCCGGAGAAAACCCACACACGCACGGGGAGAACATGCAAACTCCACACAGAGATGTCCAACGGAGATTTGAACCCAGGTCTTCCAGATCTCCTGACTGTGTGGCCAATGTGCTAACCACTCAGCCACCGTGCGGCCTGAGACACTATTTTAACAAATAGAATCCACACATTAACTCCATTGAGAATCTTTGTAATGTACTGGAGAAGGCTTTGCGCAGCGGCCAAGCGCTACCATCTTCAATGCAAGATCTTAGTGAAAAATGTATGTAAGACCGGATGGAAATAAATTCCGTGACATTGCAGAAGCTTATTGAAACAAAGCCAAAGCAAATGCGTGCTGTAATCAAAGCTAAAGGCAAAACCGTGTGATTTCACTAAGAACGACACTACGGGATTATCACCTTATGAACTCAAGTTCGGCCGTCAACCCAGACTCCTTCGGACCTGGCTTTTGAACTGCCACTGAGTGAAGCCTGGCTCCCGTTCACAGTACATCCAGAGGTTGAAGTCTCACTTGTAAGAGGGGTACAGACTGACCATTGAAAATTCCTGGAAAACTATAGACCAAAACCAATTCCGCTTTGGCAGTAATGTCTGAGGTGAGGATTGGTGATATGGTTCTGGTAAGGAATGTGCACTTAAGAGGCAAGAATAAAATGGCCGATAAATAGGAGTGTATATCATGTAAATTGTGGTTTAGTAAGCCGACAATCTCGTGTACACGTTAACACCAGAGGCCAAAGAGTAGCCTTCCAGAACATTGTACCTTCCTTGTGGGTACCTACCTACTAGTGACCAGGACTTACAGTACATGTGAAGAGAAGGAAAGACCAATCTCCTGCCAAGATGCAGATGATGATTTCAATCTGGTGCGTGTTCCGTCCACCCTCTCACCTTTGACATTATTGGATGTTCTCGATCTGCCCACTGCCCAGCAGCCTCACCTTGCAACACATGTTGTTCCTAGTGCCACCTTCATCTTCCACCACTTATGGGGAAGGATGAGGTAAAGATGGAACGCGAGATCGACAATCAAACTGGTGCAGCATCTGCAGTTATGCGGGCTCTGCATTGGTCCGGTATGTGGCAAAAGGGGAGCTTAGCCGAAAGGCAAGGCTCTCAGTCTACCCTCACTTATGTCAATGAGCATTGGGTATTGACCAAAATAAGATTGTGTGTAAAAGCAGCCGGAGTGATGAGTTTTCTCCATAAGGTGGCTGGGCTCTCCATTATAGATAAGGTAGGAAACTGGGAGAAATTTGAGACTAGAAGCTGCATTGAGAGGAGCCAGATGGTGCCTCCTGGACGCCTTCTGGGGGAGGTGTTCAGCGCACATTCAACTGGTAGAAGGCCTCTGGGAAGACCCAGGACATATTGGAGAGACAATGTTTCTAACAGGCCTGGGAACGCCTCAGGATCCACCAGGAGGAGCTGGATGAAGTGGTAGCAGCGAGGGAAGTCTGAGCTTCCATGCTTTGGCTGCTGCCTCCGTGACCCAACCTCATGATGACCCTCCTATGGCACAAAAAATGTGCTTGCAATCATATACTAATTTAAACCCAGCACTTGGTTTAGTCCATAGTAACCTGACCACCGCAAGCCTATGCAGTACAGAAGTGCCGCAAATTATTTGGTGAGTTACTCACCATCAGCATGCTCGTGTTGAACAAGTAGTGTTTTGAAGACAAGATCTAATTATCATAGTGATAACAGAAGAATAAGATTGGGAACTACAACTTTCCCTGGGGGACAAAAACAAGCCTGAACAACATACTGCATTCCTTGTACCTTTTACAGACAAAATGTCGTATTTAGGTCACATGTAGCGCCTGAAGACCAGAGACTAGGTAGGGAACAGTTTAGAGAGAGACAGAGTGACATCCAGGCAGAGTGTGTAAACAAACATGGCAGGAAAGTTGTAAGGCAATGAGATTAAAAGGTCAGCTGTCAGTTTTTCATTTTCAGGACAATAAGGGACAAAGCGCGTCCGATGCGTAGTCTTATTTTTAAATTCCGTTTTTCAAGAGACGGTCGGCAACCCCTTATGTGGGTCTTTTGATGTCATTTTTGTGTAGGAATGCCGTCACCTGCGGATTCTTCAATTTCCGGGTTGCTCACCTTATCATCTCTTATCAAGGGTTTTATTTCCGGTCCAGTTATTATGACCTTCATATGTGAGCCTTCATGCTCTTCATCAGGTCCAATAAAGTTTGCTGGCCATTTCCTCACCCGTGAAGTTCATCGATCTCTAACTCTTCAATGTCTTTTTAGATGGCGGTTTCGCCTTGAAAATAGTAGCCTTGGCTGCGGCGTCTGAGGGCAAGTGATGTGGTTGGAAGCAGCTCACTACTAGCTGGGCTGCACGCGATCTTATGGCAGAAGTAGACTTCACTGGCACTGAAACGCTGGAGAGACGACTAACAAGCCTGTAAGGTGTGATATTTGACAAATGATGGATACATCAGTGACTGATTACGTGGTACCAGTTACTTACACCCCAGTAGATACCAGAATTACAGACAAGAGAAGACACCAGAACCTCCCGACACAGGAGCTGGATCTGCTGAGGTGTACTTGTCTGTGGTGATTATCACTTTTTAACACGATTGGCTCGTTTCTCTAACCCTTACGTGTGTTGATCCAAGCATCACTTAGGTTTAGGGGAGAGTTGCTGGTGGCCACTGGATGCTGACTTTTCCTCCGCTGTTATTATTTTTATGGTTAGTATTATCAGGTACGGCCAGCCTTCTTACCGGAGCTCCACACTGCCTCTTCTTCTTTTTGCATTGTGGTTTCTCTCCACTTCATTTCACTTTCTGAGGGCTCCACTCACTCTTTGGCAGTTTTCTAATGTCATCTTAGATAAACACACCCAGGCTTGGTCCATCCTGACTACACACACCTTTAAACACACATATATACATACAGCAGTGTGGAAAAAGTGTTTGGCCCCTTCCTGACTTCTTATTGTTTTGCATGTTTTTTTTTATTTATTTATTGTGTTATTTTGCATTTTTTTTATTATTAAGGGAGAGAAAATATCCAAACCTTCATTACCTTGTGTGAAAAAGTGATTGGCAAAACCAGACCATCACACTTATCACCATCAATAATTTATTATTTAATTTATTTGTTATTTTTTTAAATGTGTCATTACTTATTTAATGGGACACACACCTATTTTCTCAAAGGTCCTGGGAATCATCAAGATGTTTTCTGGCAAATTTCAGACGAGCCTTACTGTTTTTTTTGTTCAACAGTGGCTGTCGTCTCGGAATTCTGCCATGCAGACTGCTTTTGCCTNAAAGGTCCTGGGAATCATCAAGATGTTTTCTGGCAAATTTCAGACGAGCCTTACTGTTTTTTTTGTTCAACAGTGGCTGTCGTCTCGGAATTCTGCCATGCAGACTGCTTTTGCCTTGTGTATTTCTCAGTCATGAACACCGACCTTAACTGACGCAAGTGAGGCCTGCATTTATTTGCATGTTTTTGCGGGGTCTTTTGTGACTTCTTGGATGAGTCGTGGCTGTGCTCTTGGGGTAATTTTTTTTGACCAGCCACTCCTGGGAAGGTTCATGACTTTTCCATGTTTAGGCCTTTGGTGAATAATTGTATTTAGTGATAATTTATAATTTTGTGAATTACTGTGGTTCGCTGGAGTCCCAAATCTTACTGCCAGACTGATAGGATGTTAGTGGGAGTGGATCACCCAGGGCCATCTAGTTTTGGATTTGTTTCATTACTAATAATATAAAGTGTCATTTAAAAACTGCATTTTGTGTCCAGTTGTGTTGTCATTGACTAATATTTAAAACACACCGATACTTGGAGCTGGCTGAGCCAGATGTAAGTTACTCTTACATCCTGAAAATCATAGATTTACACGACAGGTTGCATCAGACTCGCCATTAGTGCATCGACTTCTTTTGTGTCACCTACCTGAACTCTGGGACTGATTGTCTTACCATTAAAATGTATTCTATTTTTGACCAGTCATTATTACTCATGTGCTCGACACCCCTACCCTCCCACCAAAAAAGGGAAATCAGAAAAAAAATGCATTTATTTGTAGCTTCTGTCCTGTGTGGTGGTTGAGCGAGCCAGATCGGATAGCAACTGTTAGATATCAATGCATAATAATGCGGCACAATTCACTGTCGGTAATGGTAACACCGTTGTAACATTTGAAACAATACTTTATTAGAGTACTCATAAGGGGGACAAACTAATTCAGGCTGTTTGGTCCCTGTATTATTGGTCTGTCCAGTTTGGTTCACATTGGCACATATTGCACATTGGCATTAAGTCAGGCTTCTTTCCAGCAAGAGTTGCACTTCGCCAGGGTTGCCCTTTGTCAACAATTCTGTTTATTACTTTTATGGACAGAATTTCTAGATGCAGCCAGGGTGTTAAGGGTCTCCGGTTTGGTGGCTGCATGATTGGGTCTCTGCTTTTTGCAGATGATGTTGTCCTGCTGTCTTCATTGGGCTGTGACTCACTGGATTGGTTCACAGGCGAGTGTCAATTGGCTGGAATGAGAATCAGCACCTCCAAGTCCAAGTTCACAGTTCTCTCCCGAAAAAGGATGGAGTGCCTTTTCTGGGTCTGGGATGAGATCCTGCCTCAAGTGCCCCCAAGTTTAAGTACCTTGTTCACGAGTGAGGGGAGGATGGAACTCGAGATAGACAGGTGGACTATTGTGGTGAAGATTGAGCTGTGCCAGATGCCAGAACTCTCAGTTTACCAGTCCATGTACTCTCACCTATGGTCATGACCTCTGGGAAGTGACCAAAAGAACAAAATAGGGGGTACAAGCAGCTGACAGGATTTTTAGTCCGTAGGGTGTTCGTGCTCTCCCTTAGAGATTAGGTGAGAAGCACCTGGAAGATACTTCGAGTAGAAGTGCTGCTCCTTCACATTGAAAGGAGCCGGATTAGGTGGCTCGAGCATCTGGCTGACAGGTGTTCAGGGCATGTGCAATGGGTAGGATGTTTTGGGGAAAGACACTAAAACACTTTGGAGAGACCATGTTCCGGGAGAATAAATAGTCGGGAGAAGAATGTCTGGTCCTCCGGCTTAGGCTGCTGTACCCACAACCCCACCTCAGATAAGTGAAGATAGATGGATGGATAGATCGATTACCCATTACTGTCCCAACACTGTTCGTCCCAACACTGGCTATGTGGGTAGAAAAAGCAAAAGCTACAAGCCATTACCAGTTTTAAAAATAAAAACATAAAAGCAATAGAATACAGTGAATTGTATGGCCGCCACTCATATAATGTTTAAACATTATTAACTGTCACATAAGTATTAAAATATGCCGAGCATGCAATTTGCCGACTTTACTGTAACTTTAATATAATTGCAGAGCCTCCAACATAAGTGGTTGCATTGTTGGTGTTTGTCAGAGCCCTTCTTTATTCTTCAAAAGAACAATTTGTGATTGATGTATTGATTACAATCTCTGAGGCAACACCTGGGTGTTGCAGTGCTATCAGTTAAATGCACTTGAAATACAGCTTCATACCAGCACTCTGAAATACTGCAGCAAGTTCATAATCCCTCACGTTTCAATTTGGATGCTTGCCGCTCGGCAGTGTAATTTGCCACTAATCCGTTCCGCTGCTCGCTACTCCGTCAGTCAGACTAATCAGTGCTTGCAGAGCACACACTTCAAAATAACATTTATATGTTGCGAGATGAGAAAGTCACCTGGTGATGTTATTCTTATTTATTTTTCCTTTGAATAATTTGAAGGGTTCTTGCGTCATAGATGGAAACATTAACTGGCATGGGGCACTTCCCTGGGAGGATTGAAAAGTTGAAACTAACTAGAACTTCAGTTGATCAAAATGTCAGCTTGTCATCACGGCCATCCATCCAAACACTCGTTCAGACATTTTCTGTCAAGGCAACAAATGTCATTGTGTTTCTTGGTGCCCATCACTTCATCTTAGGACTTTTTGAAGAACACCTCTACGGCAGTTTGCCCAAAGACACCATTCTGGTACTTATGTAACCATTTGGGACACACATATCCACACACGCGCACCGCTCACAGTGCAGAAGATAGCATTTGAATATCTACGGGGCTGTGCATGTGTGTGTGTGTGTGTGCATATACCAACCATCCTTCCATGTCCTTCCGCTTATCTGAGGTCGGGGTGTGAGGGCAGCAGCCTAAGCAGGGAAGCCCAGACTTCCCTCCCCCCGGCCACGGCCAGTTCCCATGCCAGTTGAGAGACATAGTCTCTGGGTCTTTCCCAAGATGTGCCCTGAACACCTCCCCAGGGAGGCATCCTAACCAGATGCCCGAGCCACCTCATCTGGCTCCTTTCAATGTGGAGGAGCAGCGGTTCTACTCCGAGTCTCTCCCGGATGACAGTGCTTCTCACCCTATCTCTAAGCCACCCTGCGGAGGAAACTCATTTTGACCGCTTGTACCCGCGATCTTGTCCTTTCGGTCGCTACCCAAAGCTCATGACCAGGGGTCGGCAATCATCGGCTCTGGAGCTGCAAGCGGCTCTTCAGCTTCCTTGTTGCGGCTCCCTTCGCTAAGCGAGGTGATTTTTTAGAAACACCGTCACCGTGCCCGGACTGCTCTCTCATGGTGCGGTGAGCTCGCACGGGAAGTGCCGCTCTAACCGCTGGCTGTTTTTCTTGGGATCGTCAGAAAAAGTACTATTTTGTTGAAGAGCAATGCGAATACTAGATCTCCCGTTCCCAACGTTCAGTGTTTAAATTAGCTCAGAGAAGGCCTACACGTGCAACCACACTTTTGTTTGTTGAATTTTGTGGTTCTATAAGGTAACAGTACAAAAGATTACAATTTTTAAATGTTTACAAGTTTTGTCATGTTTTGCGGCTCCCAAACATTTTTTTTTTTTACCGGAAGGGGATGCAAAACGGCTCTTTTGATGGTAAAGGTTGCCGAATTTGCTCATGACCGTAGGTGAGGGTAGGAACGTAGCTCGACCGGGAAATTGAGAGCTTTGCCTTTCGGCTCAGTTGCCTTTTCACCACAACAGACTGATGCAGAGTCCGCATCACTGCAGATGCCACACCAACCCGCCTGTCCATCTCGCGTTCCAACCTTCCTTCACTCGTGAACAAGACCCCGAGGTACCTAAACTTGGGGCAGGATCTCATCCCTGACCCAGAGATGTCAGTCCACCCTCTTCCGGTTGGGAACCGTGGACTCTTACTGAATCGATTTTAAGTTACTCAAGTTATTGTATTGTTTGTAAAATAGACATAAGATAAAATATGAATATCAAATATATAAACCAATAAAGTCTTTGAATCGAACCGGCAACCATGAATTGTAATAGGAATCGAATGATTTAAATGAATCGTTACGCCCCTACTCTATATGTATGTGTGCTTGTGGTGTGTAAAACTGTTACCACCTTTCTGATTTTTTTTTTTTTTGATGTCACACAATGTTTCAAATTAACAACATTAAAATATTAGTCAATGACAACACAACTGAACACAAAAATGTAGTTTTAATTTTTTTATTATTAAGTGACAAAAAACTCCAAACCTACATTTTTGTTCAGCAGTGGTTAATGTCTTGACCTTAACTGAGGAAAGTGAGGCCTACCGTTCTTTGGATGTTGTTGTGGGCTCTTTTGTGACCTTTTAGATGAGTCGTCGTTGTGTCCTTGGTCTACTTTGGGTTGGCTTTTGTACATACAGTATCTTGCGTTTGGCATGATTGGGAGTTGCACTAACTGATTTAAACAACTGACTTCTTTTGACCATGTCATCTAATAATTTTAAATTGCATGACAAATTTGTGAATAAGCACTAATAATAACCATCTGAAATATTATTTCGGGGCAAAACAGAGACTGACAGCAAACGAAATAAGAGTGTAGTTTTTTTTTTTTTTACAATACCTAGACAGATTATTATATATAGGGCCGCACAGTGATTGAGTGGGTAGCACATTGGAGAACATGCAAACTCCACACAGAGATGCCCAGCGGAGATTTGAACCAAGGTCTTCCAGATCTCCTGACTGTGTGGCTAATGTGCTAACCACTCAGCCACCGTGCGGCCCCATCCTATGATACACTTTTGTATTGCTAGTGACCTGTACGCAGAAAAAAACAAGGGTTAGGGTTAGAAATACTGTAGAAATACAATTGAAGTACATTAAATCACATAACATTTGAATTAAAATCATTCACTTAAATAGATTTTAAGTTCCTCCAAATACCAACAATGAGTTAACATTTAAATTAACTGGGCCGCACGGTGGCTGAGTGGTTAGCACATTGGCCACACAGTCAGGAGATCTTGAAAAACCTGGGTTCAAATCTCCGTTGGGCATCTCTGTGTGGAGTTTGCATGTTCTCCCCGTGCGTGAGTGGGTTTTCTCTGGGTACTCCGGTTTCCTCCCACAATCCAAAAACATGCATGTTAGGTTAATTGGCGACTCTAAATTGTCCATAGGTATGAATGTGAGTGTGAATGTTTGTTTGTCTATATGTGCCCTGTGATTGACTGGTGACCAATCCAGGGTGTACCCCGCCTCTCGCCCAAAGTCTGCTGGGATAGGCTCCAGCATCCCCGTGACCCTAATGAGGATAAGCGGTATAGAAAATGAATGAATTTAAATTAACTCAGTTTTAGTGTTGCATGCATTCTATATCAGATTAGAACCATAACTCAAATTTTAACTCAGAAAAAGGAGTTCTACATTAACTTAATAGTTATTATAAAATAGTTACTTTTACTAATCTCTAGAGTCTATACGGTGGTCAGGCATGTAATTTCAAAAGTTGTTATTTTTGACTCACCGGGAGTTTATTGCAAAAGTCCAAATTTGCTGTGTAGTACATAAGTCCCTTCCTGTGTGTGCTTTCATCACCCCCCTCTGTAGAAAGCCTCGCAGTGTGGGGGAGGAATGATCTTCTCAGTCTGTCAGTGGAGCAGGACAGTGACAGTAATCAGCCACTGAAACTGCTCATGTGTTGCGACATGATGCTGTGCATTGGATCTGTACGCACATATGTTAGCATTCATGTCAGACTGAAACAGATCCCTTTTTCAGGCCCAACGAGCCTCGTGGGAAGAATCCAAACCATCAAACATTTTTTTCTGTCTGTCTCAATCTTCATCAACATGAAGCTGCCGGTCATTAATCTTCTTCCTCTTCGGCTCGCTCAGATCAATGTTTCCTTTTTCAGGGTAAAGATGGTAATTAATCCCCCATCCAATGGAATCCTCCCGACCTTAATCAATTTTTATCCCTATTCACAAAATGACGGTTCCTTCTTCTTTTTTTCCATCCTGGGATCATGTTTTACATTCCATCAGTGCTGATCAATGAGTCTTATGAGTCAGATAATGAATGCTGGAGCATGTTGGCTAAAGGAGAAGGACTGGCTGGGCGTCTGGCCATTTATCAAGGGTAGGGGGCATAAAATTGGCTCTTAACCTCACAGTTGGAAGGTTTAATTAAAAATCTGGCTTTTGTTATTGAAGGAGGGGGTTGTCCAAATGGGGGTGATAAATGGCGGCGGTGGAGGAGAGAGCACTTGCTTCGAGAGTGACAGCCTGACGTGAGGTGCCAAAGAAGTATGGCCGTCGAGCATGTTTGGAATGCTCTGGATGAGTGTATGTGCTCCTAAAGGCAAACGGCGGTCAGGGCAGGCTGACTGGTTTTCAGACCCCTGGCCAAGGCCTGTTTTACATTTTCTAGAGGATGCCGCAGCCTTACCGTGTTTAGTCCTGAATCTGGGCACCCCAGGAGACAACTCCCTGAGGTTATCGACACTTATTTTGGTTTTACCATACTTCTGAGTGACAGGAAGCCAGTGCAGAAAACTGAGCACTAGACTAGACACTAGAGTTCTAGACCAATATAGTCCTACTTCCTGGTTCTAGTCATCACTCGAGCAGCTGCATTCTGGATGTACCTCATTTGTTTTACAGCTGGTTTAGAGAGCCCAGTGAGAAGGCCATTACAGTAGTCTAACTCGGTGTTTCCAACCTTTGTTACCCCCAACGCCTTTCTGTCATACCAGGAGTCGCCCTCACTCATAAATGTTGATAATTCTCCAAAAGTGAAATGCAACACAATTGTTATGAGTTTCATTTTGGTTGGGAATCCCTGGCCCAGTTTGTGCTCCTGTGGGTGGTGGCGAGTCGTTACTGGTCAGTGTGTGGCTTTTCTGTTAGCACCAACATGGACACCACCCTGTCGCCTGCAATGTGGACGTCACATTCCAAAAAAGCCAACTTATGTCTTTGACATCCTCACATGTGAACTTTATATTTTTGTCCACTAAGTTCATGTGCTCGGTGACGGCTCACATGAATCACCAAGTTCACAAAGATCATGAAAAAATTATAAAGTCTTACAGATCACTTACACACACACAATTTGAATGTTAAGCTGTTCTCTTAATAGTTTACAAAAAACAATAAAAATAGCAACTTTTGGTCAGTCCTTTATAATTTCATACTACCAATTTAAGCTCACCCGTTTCCGGTTAAACAGCGGACACTTCCAGTTTATGCCCCGCACATTCTGAGTACAGGTAAAGATAACTTAAATGCATGAACAGGTGCTCATCCCTACTATAGGGGTGTTATTGGATGTTTAGTGGGCTCTAATAATATTTAAAAGTGTATTTAGAGGGTGGCAAGCGGGTTTTTGTTGTTTTACGTCATATTTTCTTCAATATGTCTGTAAATGTGACTACAGGGGAGTCATTTCATGTCTAGGGCCACACGGTGGCTGAATGGGTAGCATGTTGGCCTCACAGTCAGGAGGTTCGGGGTTCAAATCTCTGTTGGGCATCTCTGTGTGAAGTTTGCATGTTCTCCCCGTGCGTGTGCGGGTTTTCTCCCACATTCCAAAAACATGCATGTTAGGTTAATTGGTAACTCTAAATTGTCCATTAGAATATGAATGTGAGTGTGACTGGTTGTATATCTGCCCTGCGATTGACTGGCGACCAGTCCACGGTGTACCCCACCTCCCGCCCAAAGTCAGCTGGGATAGGCTCCAGCATACCCGCGATCCTAATGAGGAAAGGCGGTATAGAAAATGGATGGGTGGGTTAGGCTGCATGGCTGTAATAATCATAAAAAACATTCTAGAAGGTCGTAAAGAGGTTTTCTGTGCTTTAACCTCACTTACCAATGTCAAGTCTGCAACCCCCATAAAAAATGGATGACTGTATACATATATACAGTATTTGTTGCTGTCATAAACAAGGCACATGTAGCTGTAACACTGATCATGTGCCACTTTAAGGGAAATCCTGATGTTCTTTTGAGGTTTTCTTGAGGTATTCTTTGAGGAGTATTTCCCCTTTATAGCGATCGATTGTACTTGAAGTGTAAAGCAGGTCATCGCCTTCAGCAGAACATAGCAGCTTTGTGCTGCCAGTGTGAAGGAAGATCATTAACAAGAACTTAATGGTAGCGTGGTGTCCCAAACTTTCTCAGAATGGAGTTTTTGCTATCTGGGCTGAAGATTTGCATTAATGGGAATCTGCTCATGCCTGGGAGATCTAGCGCAGGGATTAAACACCTCAGATGGGAATATCAGCTCCCGCTACAACTCCCGTTATTCCACGCTCAGCTTAATCTTCTTGTCTGAGCCAGTGTTTCTCCCGATGTTCTGATGGAGATTGAGCGACTTGCACGACTGCACACAGCTGTGATCTCTGACACTAGGAAAAGGTGGGCGACTGGGGAACACAACAAGGCTAAAAGTAAAAGTAATGATGGGAGGACTTACAGTCAAATGAGTTCAGTCAAATGCTACTTGCGTACTTCATGTACGCTCTCATGACAGGTAGTACTCAGGTTACGTACAAGTTCTGTTTCTAGACTGTGAAGTAAGTCGGTTTAGATCAGACATGTCCAAGGTCCGGCCCCCGGGCCAATTGCGGCCCGTGGTCAAATTTTTACCGGCCCGCGGCCTCTATCATAAAATCAATAATAATCGGCCCGCCACACTGTAGACCACAGTCTAAAATACATGTGTACAAAAAAGCTATTTTACATTCCACCAGAAGATGGCAGTAAAAGTAAAAGTATGCCATTTGCAATTAAAAAAATCCAAAAAAATTCATTTGTATTTAATGTTAATGGTTCAAAAAATGTCAGGCTGAATATTAGACCTCCACACATTTTCACCTTACCAAATCTGGCCCTCTTTGCAAAAAGTTTGGACACCCCTGGTTTAGATGTACAGGTAAGACAAGATCACTGGTCACATGGTCAAGGATACCATCTTTATCCTTAATAAGATGAAACCATTGAGTGGAAATTGTGTGTGAAATGTAAAAAGTCAAATGAGTGTTGAAATATCCCAAAAATGTACTGGAATATATCGACCTTTGGTTAATTATGAAAATATATCCAAACACATTTCCAGGACAGACAGGAAAAACACTGTCCCCCTGTATAAACCCAAATATCATCCAACTGATAAAAGCATGAGCCCAAGCCCCGCAGAGAGCAAACAAAACTAAATCAACTCATAACATAAAACATTTCATGGTGGCCTAGTGGTTAGCATGTTGGCCTCACAATCATGATACTGGAGTTTGCATGTCCTTCCTTGTATGTGGGTTCTCTCCTGGTACTGCAGCTTCATTCTAATTCTACATTCTAACAAAATATGCATACTAGGTTGATTGTTTATGAATAAACCCTGACACTGTAGGTCACGTGTCAAACTCAATCCACGGAGGCCCGGCCGGGGCAGTGCAGGTTTTCTCTCCAACCTCCAGCAGGTGATTTTAATTGATGAGGTCCTTCCCTCAAATTGAAGGTTGTGTTGATCATTAAAATCACCTGCTTTAGTGATCAACTGGAAAGAAAACCTGCAGGGTCTCGGCCCTCCGTGGCACGAGTTTGACACCACTGCAAGTGTAAAAAAACACATTTAAAACATAAAAAGCCATTCATGGGGGTGCGTGACCAAGTCGCAAAAAGTCGGAATGACATAAGCCGTGCATCACTTCTAGAAGCACCGCGTTTATTTACCTAAAGTGTAAAAAGGACACAGTTTGAACTGAAAGCAGGCACAAATTGGGGAGTTAGTTATTTCCTGAATGTGAAAAGTAGCGTTTTCGACCTAATATTGGCATCAAAAATAAATGTATCGGTAAATAATGGTATCCTTTTTTCCCCAATAATGAAAACCAGGGGCCGCACGGTGGATGAATGGGTAGCATGTTGGCCTCACAGTCAGGAGGTTCAGGATTTGAATCTCCGTTGGGCATCTCTCTGTGGAGATTGTTCTCCCCGTGCGTGTGTGAGTTTTCTCCGGGTACTCCGGTTTCCTCCCACATTCCAAAAACATGCACTCTAAATTGTCCATAAGTGTGAATGTGAATGTAAATGTTTGTTTGTCTATATGTGCCCTGTGATTGACTGGCAACCAGTCCAGGGTGTACCCCGCCTCTCGCCCAAAGCCAGCTGGGATAGGCTCCAGCATACCCGCAACCCTAATGAGGATAAGCGGCATAGAAAATGAATGAACAAAGGCAGTGGATGGAGCTACCCACTGTCATAATCACACACTTGATCTCGTCCTGACATAGGACATATTACACACACACACACACACACGCGCACACACACACACACACACACACACAGTACCACAAAATCCTGTACTGGCTGGCCATTTTCCAATCACATTTGAATTACAATTACAGCCACTAGTAGACAAAACCGTACTACAGAAGATCACATAACAGATAAATAAATTCAAAGATACTATCGCCACTGACCTCCTTGGGATGAGAATTGTCATACTCTTTGATGAATACATGTCCGGTCAGGTGACGCTTACTTTTAGCAATATTTTCTCAAATAAGCCCAATTTTAAATTAGTAGCTTTTGTGTGCAGTTGAAAAGTAAAAAATGATTTTTAACTTAATGTTTTTTTTATAGTTTTTCATTGTGTGGTTTGTTTATTAAGCGTGCAGCAGAAGGGGCACATGACTTCCAGTCAGATGCCGAAAGGGGTACGTAACTAAAAAGTTTGGGATTCACTTGTCACTCGCCATACTTATGATGACCACAAGTCGTCATAATTTGTATCAGGGGTTTTAGCATCAAAATTGCCACAGAAATTGTTGCTCTTGATGAATACACGTTCAGTCATGTGGCGCTTATTTTAATACGCCGAATCGGACCGAACACCTCCCACTTGATCACCTGGTTCGTGACCCAAACGAGGTCACACCTTAGTATGGTAACACCTGCTCCTCTGCCCAAAATTCTTCATGTAGTTTTTAACAACCTCGGAGAGGATGTCAAGAAATGTGTTGAAGTCCCCTCCAATAATGAGTGTGCAATCCCGTGTAAATTGGGCTGCAAAACCCCACCACATACCTCTACCTTGACAGCAGCAGCCTTCTGATCCCGTCGGGTCAATTTATCTCATTTACCTTTTTGGTCTGCCTTGATACTGAAACCTCAGCAACTAAAAGCCATTGTTCCTTTGTACACTTATCCAACATTTTTAAAGTGAGCACAACAACAAACTCCAGTTAACATGACCTGCACTAATCACACTCACCTGCGTGCACACACACCAGGTACCCTTTGCTTTTTCTCACCGCATTTACCAGGTGGCTCAAGCTGGCGACAAAAAGCAATGGCAATACAGAAAACAATGATTACATTTGTATGTTTTTGTATTAATGAAAATGAATGAATGAATAAATGATTGTCTTTATATGTGCACGTGTGTTTCCTTTTCATTGTGGCACTCCTGTGATTCCATAATTAAAGATGTATGAAAAATACAATTAAGTGCCTGAATACGTCATCATTTTATTTCATAATTATGATCATTTTAGTGTTTGGTTATTAGTATAACAAACATAAGGTTGTCAAATAATGGTATAGGGAATGTCCTCAGTGCTCAGTTTCTCCCTTTTAATTGGACAATTTATCAAAAAATAAGTTTTTTTGTTGTTGCATATGTCAAGTATGTCATTAATAGCAACATTTACTTACAGCCTTTATTTGTGTGGGTAGTCAAGGAGTGTGCATAAACTTACGCTTTCATTCATTCATTTGCTATACCGCTTATCCTCATCAGGGTTACGGGTATGCTAGAGCCTTTCCTTATCCACAAATCTTTTGATGTGCTTTGAAAAAACACACATTAGTCCCTCACAATTAATTATACTATACCTAATATTTTGATGGTGTTCATGTCATGGTCGAGTTACATATTTTTTTGAATACTTAATAATTACAGCAATTCATTTTCGACATACCCTGTTTTCAGTCTGTGCATTCACCTTTAAATGGAACGGATTATAGTAACATAAAATGTAGTGTCCATTAGGAAAAAACTGTCTGGAGCCAAAAAGAAGAATTTTACTCTCATCAGTCCACAAAATGTTCCTCCATTTTTCTGCAGGCCAATTGATGTGTTCTTTGGCAAATTGTAACCTCTTCTCACGCATGCCTTTTTGTTTTTTAACAGAGGGACTTTGCGGGGGATTCTTGTAAATAGATTAGCTTCACACAGACGTCTTCTAACTGTCACAGTACTTACAGGTAACTCCAGACTGTTTTTGATCATCCTTGAGCTGATGATTGGCTAAGCCTTTGTGATTCTGGCTATTCTTTGATTTATTTTGATAGTTGTCTTCCATTTTTTTGTCACGTCTGATTTTGCTCTCCATTTAAAGACATTGGAGATCTTTTTTTTTTTAAAAACAAATAAAAAAAAATTCCCAAAACAAAAAAAATTTAAATAAAAAAAAAAAATAATTTAAAAAAAAAAATAAAAAAACCAATTTTCAAAAGAATTTAAAAAAAAAAAAAAAATAAAAAAAAAAAAAATTAAAACATAAAAAAAAAAAAAAAAACAAATTTTTTTTTAAAAAAAATAACATAAGAAAAAAAAAAAAAAAAAAAAAAGGAAATAATTAACAAAAAAAAAAAAAAAAAAAAAAAAAAAAAAAAATAAAAAAGATAGAAAAAATAGAAAAAAAATAATTTAAAAAATAATAAAATTAAATAAAAATAAAAAAAATAAAAAAAAAAATTAAAAAAATTTAATGTAAAAAAATGTAAAAAAATATAAAAAAACAAAAAAATAAAAAAAAAAAAACAATATTATAAACAAATAAAAAACAATAATAAAAATGAAATAATGTATTATATATAAAAAAAAAAAAGAAAAAAATGGACTCACAAGACAAATTGAAGGACAGCAAACCATGCACAAAGAGTGGATAGTAAATACAAACATTTATACACTGCAGGTCATTTGTAAGCTTGTTTGTAAGTTGTTGTTTTTTACCTGCGCGTGTTCATAAATAATGTGCTGATACTACCGTCGATGCCTTGAAGTTCCTCTGCCATATTTGTAAAGATAGAGGAATATATATTCTGCTATTCCATTTAATACATGTACAGTACTACCATTTATAACAAGTTTAAAAAACTAGCAAGTGCTGAATTGTAGGAAGAAGAGATTATTTATTTTAGTCTGTGCATTTATAGAAAAAAAATATTTACAGGGTACAACGTATTTTAAAAATATAAATGCATTAGCTTAGGAGTGTGTGGTGTTGATGTACGGACCATGATGACTTGTGTCTTCCTGGGACATCATCTGGAGTGAAACCAGCGTGTTTGAGGGTTTATGTCCAGCACATCATCCGTCAAGTAAGTTTGCAAAGTTATTCATTGATTCATTCATTTTCTATACCGCTTGTCCTCATTAGGGTAGGTAACGGACTGTTAATAAGCTACTAAGACTTTTATATAAACTAATGCTGTCAAAGGCAATGCCTTAACAATGCATTAACGGAAGCGTCCTTTCACAGCGATAATTTTTTATGACGTGCACTGTTCGTGCATCGTGCGCATAGCCTGTTTGACATCCTTCCCATCAGCCAACACCGTAGTTTGGGGAACTCTGCGGCGGTTTGTGGGAAGCTACAAGTGGGAGCAAATACTTAATAGGCAAAGAAAACGGTATTTTGAAAGGCAAGATTAGCTTGAAAGCCCTGGCAGATGGCTCCCATAACACGACCAAAGTTTGTTTGTTTATTTGTGTCGTCGTGACTTAAATTGTCCGGAAGTGCATCACCTCTGGGAGAAGTGTGAAGTTACTGGCGCACTGCAGGTATTGTTTAGTCATTTATACAGTGGTACCTTGGCATAAAGTGTCACGACTAACAAGTATTTTTAGATGCGAGCCGTCTCTCGTTTTGATTCGAAGTGCTAGCTAAAAGTTAGGCTAGGAGCTGCTACTTTGCTATTTGGGGCGCTAGCTAATGACATGACACATATTTTGACACTAGCATTATAGCGATCTTACGTACATTATAGCCATCTACTTTCTCATATTTTGTAGGAATTGTGCAAAACTACAACGAGAACAACATCAAATTAAAAGCACTAAATGAATACAAAAGCACCATCCACCTGAAGTTTGTTTTCAGAGAAGTTGTCCATCACGAATGTAAATATTAGCACTCATTTAGTTTAACAGATGTTACCTTTTTGCATTCCCACGTAGTATCAGCATTTGGGAGCAAATATGAGGAGAAAGAAATAGTAAAAATACAGTATAGTAATCCTGCAGTGTGTGAGAACAAAGGTGCATTCAAAGACCGTCAAACTGTGGGACAAATCGCCTCTCGCATCAAACATGAAAAACATGAAAAAACTGGGTGATTTCTAACTGTATATTATTTTGGAATAAAATATGTCCAATTTTGACATCCTTTTACATAAAATTTGATGTAATTATGGTACTTGCATATCAAAACATTTGTTATATAGATAGATATATAAGTATAATAGAAAACCCCCAAAAAATTGAGTATATGAGATAAGCAATATTAGCTTATTTACAAAAAATGAAACTGTACCTGTGATTAAAAGCAATCAATTACGAGTTAATGATGGACAGAGTGCGAATAATCACGATCAAATATTTTAATCGATTGACATATAATATAAACACAAACTAACCATTCACAAAGTAAGTACAATAGAAATCCCATATAAACTAATGCATAACTATTAAATACAAACAGTATTTAAATGGTCTGACTTGCCCTTTAAAGAGAATAATAAACCATCAAAGGAAGATATACTTAAATAATACAAAAATTAAATGGATAAATCGATTTGAAGCCTAATTTGTAGATATCCAAACGACATCATAATGCTAACATCTATATGTAAAGGAAATTTTAAAAAATATGTTTACCAAAGTGCTAACTAGAAGTCATCAAATTGTCACACTCTTCAACAGTAACACTCTTATTATTATTATGCCGTCTTTATTAGTGTTTGGCTGTGGCCTGGTCCTCACGTATTTGTAGAAAGCGCACATTTCTCAGTTTATAAAAAAAACACAAAATGGTGTCCACGCAACATTGTATTTAAGACAAAAAATAAATGCATAAATGCATTGAGAAACTAGTAGGCGGCCATAGTTACTAAAATTCTATCCAATCACAACCCTCCAGGAGCTATTGAACTCCTGCAGCTGACCCTCATTAGTTCAGTTCTTCTGAACCACCTCACCAGCAACCAGCCAGTGCTGGATTACTCCTTATTGTTACCCACCAGATCATTTGCTTGTGTGTTGATTGCCACTTACTTACTCCAACCTCTCCTCAACCTCTTATTATGATTAAAAATACAAGGTTCCTTTCAGAGCTGGAGATAAAACGGATGGCTGAAGTTTCAGGCAACACATAATCCTGAAATAAAAACAACTATGGTGCTATTATTTCATATTTTGTTAGGTCTCCAACTTTTTTTTCTCTGCGGACTTGACAGCATGTGGCAAGAAGCAAGAGGGCGTGAACACGTGACACAACCAGAAAGTGTTTTCCGAAGGATGGATGGACCGTCTATATCAATTATGTAGTCATATAATAAATGACATGGAATTGTTTTCAAGTAAAAATCAGTTACATGTAGCGGAAACCCTGCTGACAAAGAAATGATGGACAGACAAGAGCAGGCATGTGACAAAAGAGGCTTTCAAGAAGCATGGTTTTGGAGAGGAACAATCAGTGTAGGCCATGCAGGGGGCTGATTACCTCCCCTTTCTTAGGCAAATCACTTCTTCTTGGTGCGACATGCACCCCGCTGCTGTTGCAGCTGACATTTTCACACACGTGACACCCTGACACATTTCAGCATGTCTGCTGAGCTTAAAAGGTGCTATGTCTCCTTGACTCCCAATGACGCTTTATATATAGCATATGTTTCTGATCGTGATTGTCATATCATGCAAAAAAAATGTATGCCGTATATTTTTCACAACTGAATTCAACTGAATGGGATTTCTTGTTTGGCTCAAAAGGGGGTGTGGTGCCACAACTGTCACATGTACGTAGTGTGCACACAATCACACACACACACACACACACACACACAGCAGTCTCTGAGAGTCTCACGTCACCATTCCTGGGTGTGAGTATTACGGGAGTGGTGAAAATCATAGCAGTGCAATGTGAGTAACCAGCTGAGTCAACGTTATTAGTATATTTTTATTGCTACATGGCAAACAAGTTACCAGCAGGTGCAGTAGATTCTCAGAAAACAAACAAGACCCAGCATTCATGACATGCACGCTCCTAAGGCTGTGCATTCAGTTGGAAGGGGTGTGTTCCAAAAATAGCAGTGTCTGCTACTGACTTTACAAACTCAAAACTATTTTGTACAAACGTGTTGTTTCTAGGATTTGTCAATCCTGTGAATGACCGAACCAATACTTAGTTTTGTATAACTGCTCCACATCTGGATGGCAATGGACTCAGCGGTTTCAGATGTTATTCCACTCCAACATTCTTTACCAACATTCCACAATTCATCAACATTTCCTGGTTTTGCTTCACAAACAGCATTTTTAATGTCATCCCACAAGTTCTCCATTGGATTAAGTTTCAGGGATTGGGCTGGCCCCTCCATAACATAACAACATAACAAGATGCTGGTTTACTAGTGTGTTTGGGGTGATTGTCTTGTTGAAACAGCCATTTCAAGGGCATATCCCCTTCAGCATAAGGCAACATGACCTCTTCAAGTATTTTAACATATGCAAACTGATCCATGATCCCTGCTATGGGATAAATAGGCCCAACATTATAGTAGGAGAAACATGCATATATCATGATGCTTCACTGTCTTCACTGTGTACTGGGCTTGAATTCAGAGTTTGGGGGTCATTTCCCAAACTGTCTGCAGCCCTTGGACCCAAAAAGAACAATTTTACTCTCACCAGTCCACAAAAAGTTCCTCCATCTCTCTTTAGGCCAGTTGATGTGTTCTTTGGCAAATTGTAACCTCTTCTGCACATGCCTTTTTTTAACAGAGCGACTTTGCGTGGGATTCTTGTAAATAAATTAGCTTCACACAGACGGTCACAGTACTTACAGGTAACTCCAGACTGTCTTTGATCATCCTGGAGCTGCTCATTGGGTGAGCCTTTGCCATTCTGGTTATTCTTCCATCCAGTTTTGATAGTTTTCTCCCATTTTCTGCCACGTGTCTCTGGTTTTGCTCTCCATTTTAAAGCATTGGAGATCATTTAGCTGAACAGCCAAAACTTTTTCGAACTTCTTCATAGGTTTTCCCCTTCTCAATCAAAGTACGCTGTTCTTCTGAACAATGTCTTGAATGACCCGTTTTCCTCAGGCTTTCAAAGGGAAATGCATGATCAACAAGTCCTGCTTTCATCCTTAAATAGGGTGAGTCAGTGTTTTTTCACTAAATTATCACTGATTGGCAACCGTGCTGCTATTTTTTGAACACACCCCTCTCAACTAATTGCCCAATTGCACAGCCTTAAGAGCTTCCTACTAATATACAAACGCTCTTTACACAGAGACAAGGGGGTTATAAACTATTTGTGTGTGTGTGCGTGTGTGTGTGTGTGCGTGTGTGTGTGTGTGTGTGTGTCTTTACGTGGCGTTAAACTTTGCACTGTCCAAATATTCATACATTTAAATCAAGATACAAAGAAATGGTTCTGTCATACTACATGAATGAGGAAAGAAGTACTTAAATGTTACCTGGTGTTTCAGGTACTCTTAGATATTATAACAGAAGGGCATTACTCATAACAATGGTAGGCCAATATAACATGCTGTCTATTAAGCTCCGTAAGTATCTACTAACTCCATGACCATTTATTTACCATTGGCTTATGATAATTCACACAAATTAGGTAATATGATCATTGCATCAGAGTGCATTATATTAATTAAGAATGGAAAAAGATTATCATACCTCCTATCACACATGTATAGTACATATATTGCTTATATTTGAGCTTCTTCTACAGGAAGCATAATTTACCTGTTTGATTATGGCCATTACCATTATTATTATATTCATACATAACCTAAATCCTGCTTTTAGGTTTATGGACTACATTGATCTTAAACATAGGTAAAGGTAATGATGACTACAATTTATTACATGAAAGATATACACACTGTTATTACTATGTTTTGTCTTTTTCTGGATTGTTTGTCATACAATACAATCAACAGATCATGGCAGACAAATGGAGATTCTGTTGCAGGAGATCATCCACCTTCTCACAGTAGACCTCCAAAACCTTGTCTCTTTTAACGCATAGTATAGAACACATACAATAAGATCCCTGGATTAGGGCAGACAAGTGGAGACTCGGTTGGAGCAGATCATTCATCTCCTAGCCACAGACCTCCGAAATCTTGTCTCTTTTAATGCACAGCATAGGACACTTGGCCAGGAGCGTTGGTGTTGCTAGAGTGCAGTCCCTCTCTGGGAACAGTTCCACAAAGCTCTTGACCTCTCTCAATGCGGGACACGTGCTTTACAAACTAATTATTATTATTGCCATCAACACTGATTACCATTAAACAGTGAGGGGAAAAAACTATTTAAACCCCAGCTGATTTTGTAAGTTTGCTCACTAACAAAGAAATGATCAGTCTATAATTTCAATGGTAGGTTTATTTGAACACAGAGAGACAACAATGACAAAAAAATCCAGAAAAATGCGTTTCAAAAAGAGTTATAAATTAATTTGCATTTCCATGAAGGAAATAAGTATTTGATCCCTTTGAAAAACGTACTTGAGTACTTGGTGGCAAAACCTTTGTTGGCAATCACAGAGGTCAGCCGTTTCTTGTAGTTGGCCACAAGGTTTGCACACATCTCAGGGTTTCATGTTTCGTGGCTGATGTTTGGCAACTCCAACCTTCAGCTCCCTCCACAGATTTTTTATGGGATTAAGGTCTGGAGACTCACTAGGCCACTCCATGACCTTAATATGCTTGTTCTTGAGCCAATCTTTTGTTGCCTTGGCCGTGTGTTTTGGATCATTGTCATGCTGGAATACCCAACCACGACCCATTTTCAATGCCCTGACTGAGGGAAGGAGGTTCTCACCCAACACTTGACGGTACATGACCCCATCCATCCTCCCTTTGATGCGTTGCAATTGTCCTGTCCCCTTGGCAGAAAAACACCCCCAAAGCATAATGTTTCCACCTTCATATTTGACTGTGAGGACGGTGTTTTTGGAGTCATAGGCAGCATTCCTCCTCTTCCTCCAAACACGGTGAGTTGAGTTGATGCCAAAGAGCTCAATTTTGGGCTCATCTGACCACAACACTTTCACCCAGTCTTCCTCTGAATCAGTCAGATGGTCAGTGGAAAACTTCAAACGGTTTTCCTGTAGATGGACTTTCTTGAGCATGGGGATCTTGCGGGCACAGCAGGATTTCAGTCCTTCGCGGCGTAGTGTGTTACCAACTGTTTTTGTGGTGACTATGGTCCCAGCTGCCTTGAGATCATTGAAAAGTTCCTCCCGAGTGGTTCTGGGCTGATTCCTCACTGTTCTCATTATCATTGAAACTCCACGAGGGGAGATCTTGCATGGAGCTGCAGACCGAGGGAGATTGGCAGTTAATTTATGTTTCTTCCAATTGCGAATAATTTCACCAACTGTTGTCACCTTCTCACCCAGCTGCTTGGCAATGGTCTTGTAGCCCATTCCAGCCTTGTGTAGGTCCACAATCTTGTCCCTGACATTCTTGGAAAGCTCTTTGGTCTTGGCCATGTTTTGCCATCTGGATTGATTGATTGCTTCCATGTACAGGTCTCTTTTATACAGGTAACGAGCTGAGAGGGCTGCCAATGTCAGCTCGTTACCTGTATAAGATCCACCTGGGAGCTAGACATCTTGCTGACGTATAGGGGATCAAATACTTATTTCCTTCATGGAAATGCAAATTAATTTATAACTCTTTTTGAAACGCATTTTTCTGGATTTTTTTTTGTCATTGTTGTCCCTCAGTGTTCAAATAAACCTACCATTGAAATTAGAGACTCATCATTTCTTTGTTGGTGGGCAAACTTACAAAATCAGCTGGGGTTCAAATAGTTTTTCCCTCACTGTACCTTTTAATCCAATTTTTCTTGTATGCATAAAAATGTAAATTATATATATATATAACTTATATATATATGTATGTTTTTTTGTATGTATGGTATAACAATAAGTAATGTCACAAGCTGTACAAGGTATAACACATTAGTAATGTATGTTTGTAGGTGTAATATCTTGTTCATGTATTGCTGCACATTGTATTAATATAAGAGGCTTTATAACAGGGGGTGGGAGTAAATAAGCTTGACTTCTTCACACTCCTTTTGGAGCCAAATTGTTTTCTGCTCATATGTATATTTTTATTATGATCTGTCCTGTTTATTTTGTGTTGCTCGAAACAAAAAAACAAACAATATTGGCCATATATAAACATTGTATATGCATATTCCTGAAAGCCAGCAAGGTCTTCATAGCCACTTTGGAGAATATTGTCTGCTTTAGCAGGGTGGAGGAGGAATATCAAAAGGAATAAATTAGGACAATGTAGGCCCGATAATGATCACCATTCACACGGCAGGACACACGCAACAAAGGACGACTTTGAGGAAGACACATAAGTCAATACGTAGTGTTTATGTATACTCTTTTTATTTGAATTTACACAAAACCCAAATACTAAATGTGCAACTCTTCCTCACTCCGGTCTATCAAGCGCTAATTTGAAAGTTGGGACATCACAGTGATGAAAGAGCGCATGAAGAGTTTGGATGGTCTACAGAAAACAAGCCCCTAGAAGAAGATCAAAGACCCCCTTTGCTGAACCCAAGGGGGGGCAAAGACGGCATAAAGAGGACCGTAGGCGGTGAGAAAGACAGACACCTCGGAATGAGGCCGGGAAGATGACACGTCTCATACCTGCGTGTTCCTGCCGTCCACGCCGCCTGAAATTGTAACTTTTTGCTTCAGTCAATCACACGGTAAAATAAATCTAAAATCTGAATCAGACAAAAGCTTTAGGATTTTTGTTCCCACTATCAAATATTTCCTGCACTAGGGTAATTGTGAGACCCCTCATTATTTTTGTAAATGTCCTCATAATAGTATCTTCTATGGTTTGCACTTTCAATGTCATCTTTATTGTTTTATTTACATTATCTTTCTGTAAGCTTCTTTCCAAGTACAATGTAAGTTCCTAGGATGCTGTTACACAGTTACGCCACAAAGGGGCGCTGCAACTTGGTTAGTTGGGGAAGCCACACACGGCACCGAATAAGAACAAAGCTTCCTGCTGTGCTGTGAAAACCAACACATCAGCTCGCTCTTCTCTCTGTTTCAGGTCCGTAAAATGTGCCTAAAATTGAGCAAACACGATGTGTAATGTTAGTCCGCAAGAGTGTGTATTGGTACATGAAATACATGTGATTTTTCGAGGTGTTTTATGCGAAGAAATGGTTGTAAGTGCTCATAAAACGCTATATGGCTAATTTGTTAGCGGCTACTAGCGGTGTAGCCAAAGCCTGGTATGTTGGTGTTAGTATAGTGGACTGCTAATAGCTTGGCTAGCACCAATAGGTTGTGGCTAAGCTACCCTGCTCCAGAAACAGCATTTTTTTATGTCCCCCCACAAGTTCTCCTTTGGATTAATGTCCGTGGATTGGGCTGGCCATTTCAAAACATTGTGTTGGTTTGGAACCAAGATTGCTGGTTTACTAGTGTGTTTGGGGTGATTGTCTTGTTGAAACAGCCATTTCAAGGGCATGTCCTCTTAAGCATAAGGCAACATGACCTCTTCAAGTATTTTGACGTATGAAAACTGATCCATGATCCCTGCTATGGGATAAATAGACCCAACACCACAGTAGGAGAACCATGCCCATATCATGATGCTTCACTGTCTTCACGGTGTACTGTGGCTTAAATTCAGAGTTTGTCTGCAGCCCTTGGACCCAAAAAGAACAATTTTACTCTCATCAGTCCACAAAATGTTCCTCCTTTTCTTTTTAGGCCAGTTGATGTGTTCTTTGGCAAATTGTAACCTCTTTTGCACATGCCTTTTTTTAACAGACGGACTTTGCAGGGGATTCTCGGAAATGTATTAGCTTCACACAGACTTCTTCTGTCAACAGTACTTACAGGTAACTCCAGACTGTTTTTGATCATCCTGGAGCTGATCATTGGGTGAGCCTTTGCCATTCTGGTTATTCTTCAATCCATTTTGATAGATTTCTTCCATTTTTTTCCCACGTGTCTCTGGTTTTGCTCTCCATTTTAAGGCATTGGAGATCATTTTAGCTGAACAGCCAAAACTTTTTTGCACTTCTTCATAAGTTTTCCCCTTTTTAATCAAAGTACGCTGTTCTTCTAAAAAATTTATTGAACGACCCGTTTTCCTCAGGCTTTCAAAGAGAAATGATGTTCAACAAGTGCTGCTTTCATCCTTAAATAGGGGCCACCTGATTCACACCTGTTTTTTCACTAATTGATCACTGATTGAATGCCACACAGCTATTTTTAACTAATTGCCCAATTGCACAGCCTTAAGAGTGTGCATGTCATGAATGCTGGGACTTGTTTGTTTTCTGAGAATCTACCGCACCTACTTGTAACTTGTTTGCAATTTTTTACCAATAAAAACATACTAATAAACTTATATATTAAGTATTATATAAGTAGTGATTAATCTGGTTAGCCACATTGCACTGCTATTATTTTGAACACAACTGTTGGTTGTCAAAGTGTAAAAATACACATTAGTAGTGTCGCTGGCAGCCTAGAGTTTGTTTTGCTCACTTGTGAGCTGGGTTGTAGTTCAGATGCAGTATAAAAATAATTTGACGAAATAATAATTTGACGAGGCACTCGTGTTGGATGACTCAGGGCAGCCTACCTAACTCTTTTTTTGACCGTTTAATCAGAACAGGTTAATGTTCAGTTATTGACCAGCACAACCTTTTCTACCTGTTCTACCAAACAATCCTAACTCACCAGATTCCATTTAACTGCTTTGGAGACAAGAAATAGCTGATATATTTTTTACATGTAAATGAGCCCCAAATGGAATGCTTTGCATTAGGCTCAAATCGGTTACTACTCGCTAGTGTAAATCTGTGGTTAATAATCTGGGTGTTAAGTTTGACCTGACCTGAACTTTTACAAAAACATTGGTGCTGCTGTAGGAGCTGTTTTTTTTTCCAAGATCCATATTCATCTTTTTATCAGACACAAATTGATCACAATTCTTAAACTGAAGTTCAAATCCTTTCAAAGAAGGTCCGGGTAATTGTGGCTTCTGTTGACATACTTTCTTAGCAAACACTTGATGTTTTCATTGAAAAATAAAAATCGCACATACGCTACCTTCCTGACATGGTTATAGAAAATGAATGAATGAATGAATGTTAAAAATTACATTTATAGTTCACGGCACCGCCAATGACGCACTAGCTGTTGAGTCTTACTTCCGGAAGTGGAGCGGTTGGAGCAAACAAATACAGCAGAGTACGAGACCGGGAATGTTTACAGCGGTTATAGCAAAGATGTGCGAACTGAGTCAATCGTTGTTGAAGAGAAAAGAAGGGAGAAAGAATTGGAGATGGAATAGAGAACTTGCAGAATACGGACTTAAGACATGGAGATGAAGGTTGGTCATTTTCTAATCAAATGAAATCTTAATGTACAAAATAATAAACTTATTCATATTATGCAGAATGCTGTCATTCTGCGCTGTTCTCCTTGTGCCACGAGGCATTCAGGCGCACTCGTAATTGAGAGTGTTAGGCGGTAACTATTTTCAGTGCTTACTCACATACCCCCTACTACAATTGGCGAGTTTGGGGCGTACACGCACCCCACTTTGGGACCTTAGGGTTAGGAGGAGAAGAGCAGTGGAGAGAAAGCACCCCTGGGGCACCAGTGCTGGTAGTCCACGTGCTTGATGTGATGCACTTTAGCTTCACCTCCTCAGTCAGGAAGCTGGTGAGCCACTGACGGTGGAGGTGGGCACAGTGAGCTGGGAGAACGTCTGGTGGAGGATCTCAGTAATGATGTTGTTGAAAGTCCACACACAGGACCTTTGCATAGGTCCCTGGGGAGCCGAGGTGATGCAGGATGTAGTGCAGTCCCATGTTGACTGAATCACCCACTAACCTGTTTGGCCTGTAGGCAAACTGCAGGAGGCCTGGCAGGAGCCATTGATGTCCTTCAGTCTCTCAAGGGATTTCATAACCACAGATGTCAGTGACTGAAGACAATAAAGCTTACTTTAAAGTATCCCTCTCCGTCCATCCCTCCATCTGCATTCATGAGTGAAGAGATTTGCAGGGTTACGGTTAGGCTGGTCCCGCTATTAACACTGTGAAATGCATGCATGTCTCTACAACCATCTGGGTCCCGAGCAAGTCTATCCCTACAACCTCTACATTTTATTTTTAAATGTAGCTGCTCACTTTTTCTTTATTCTTATTTTGTTCTTTTACTTGTATTTCTAAATTCCCCGGATACACTTACACAGTACTTTGAATACTTTTGCGCAATCGCTCCCTCTAGTGGGCACACTACCCTTTGGAGACACCACCGTTATTTTTTAATACGTTCCCCTTCTATTTTTTAATATTTTATCCCGCCGCCCTTAGTTTAAACTCGTTTCAACATATTTACTGACTTATTTTTTTTTTCATTTTTTGCTTCCAAGAAGCCCTATTTTTTTACCTGTTATGTTTTTATTTGATGTATCCCAAAAAGAATAACTCTTGTTTTAAAGCCCCTACTTTTCTTTTTCAATCTTACATGAAAGTAACCATTTGACTCCTTTTCTTTTGTCCAACAGCGCCCTCCAGTGGTCATTGCTCCACATTACGCCGTCCTGTGCAGTTAGTCACATGTCTCTTTTAATTTTGGCACTCCTGTTATTCCATAGATTTCAGCTTGCTTTGTGGCCTTTAACTTTAACTTAGCATCACTTCATTTTATTGTTTATTTGTCCATTCATCTCCTTTCAATATGTATTATTTTCTCTGATTGTTGAGTTATTTATCTGTCTACCCGTAATCCAAAATTCCCTCTTGACCTGATTGTTTGATTATTTATGTATTTATACATTTGCATTAATTTCTAATTTCTTTTAAGGACCCATCTAGGTTACTGTTAGCCTTCTTACTTTTCTTCACTTCCTGTGCCCCAGGATGTTGTTATATACTGAAGCTGGCCAAAAATAAATGAAATACTTCTTACTTTTTATTTGCAACTTTTAATGCTAAATGGTTTTGCACCAGACTACGTATCTTTCTTTCTTTTGGGTTGGCTCTGCAGAATTAGCTAGGTGACTTTTTGATTGGGCCGCACGGTGGCTGAGTGGGTAGCATGTTGGCCTCACAGTCAGGAGGTGCATGTGTGGGTTTTCTCCGGGTGCTCCGGTTTCCTCCCACATTCAGAAAACATGCATGTTAGGTTAACTGGCCGCTCTAAATTGTCCATAAGTATGAATGTAAGTGGCGACCAGTCCAAGGTGTACCCCGTCTCTCGCCCAAAAGTCAGCTGGGATAGGCTCTAGCATACCCGCAACCCTAATGAGGATAAGCTGCATAGAAAATGGATGGACGCATATACTTTTTGATTAAAGTACTTGGTTTAATGTACTTGCCCTTTCACGGACCCAGGTAGGCTACCGCATTATCCAGAAATGATCAGGTTTTGATCTGGAAAATATGAGAAGGACTCAGGATTAGCATCTCAAAGTGGCTGCAAACAATGTTGTACAACTCGGGTAAGCAAGCCTACCTGTGATTGGGTATGGAAAAGAACGGGTAGAGGAACTCCACAAGTTTGAATCCAGCGTCTTGCACGGTAGAAAAGGGCTGGTTATCCAGTGCACTCCGTGAACGTCTTAAAGAGGATGAAATAGGCACGTCCAAGAACTAAAAGACTGTATTCATTATTTACAACGGTATGTTGAGCTCAGATCTAATATTTCCAAAATCTCCACTGACGGTAACGTCTTTATACATCACAGCCATCTGTGATGGACTTGTCTCGCTAGAATCTGAAGCTGATTATTTAGAAAATCAGTGAAGGACCAATCTCAAGCAAGTTATCAAGTACTCATATCAACAGCAGAAGCATGTATGACAAACTACATGAACATAAGACACTACCTGTGTCAATTCAAGGAACCCTTTGAGATACAGTGCCTTGTGAAAGTATTCGGCCCCCTTGAACTTTGCAACCTTTTGCCACATTTCAGGCTTCCAACATAAAGATATAAAACTGTATTTTTTTGTGAAGAATCAACAAGTGGGACACAATCATAAAGTGGAATGAAATTTATTGGATATTTCAAACTTTTTTAACAAATAAAAGAGGGAAAAATTGGGCGTGCAAAATTATTCAGCCCTTTACTTTCAGTGCAGCAAACTCTCCCCAGAAGTTCAGTGAGGATCTCTGAATGATCCAATGTGACCTAAATGACTAAGGATGATAAATAGAATCTACCTGAGTGTAATCAAGTCTCTGTGTAAATGCACCTGCACTGTGATAGTCTCAGAGGTCCGTTGAAAGCGCTGAGAGCACCATGAAGAACAAGCAACACACCAGGCAGGTCCAAGATACTGTTGTGGAGAAGTTTAAAGCTGGAATTGGATACAAAAAGATTTCCCAAGCGCTAAACATTCCAAGGAGCACTGTGCAAGAAATAATACTGAAATAGAAGAAGTATCAGACCACTGCAAATCTACCAAGACCTGCCCGTCCTTCTAAACTTTCAGCTCATATAAGAAGACTGATCAGAGATGCAGCCAAGAGGCCCCTGATCACTCTGGATGAACTGCAGAGATCTACAGCTGAGGTGGGAGACTCTGTTCATAGGACAACAATCAGTCGTATACTGCACAAATCTGGCTTTCATGGAGGAGTGGCAAGAAGAAAGCCATTTCTTAAAAGATATCCATAAAAGTTTGCGACAAGCCTCATGGGAGACACACCAAACATGTGGAAGGAGATGCTGTGGTCAGATGAAACCAAAACCAACATTTTGGCAACAATGCTAAATGTTATGTTTGGCGTAAAAGCAATACAGCTCATCACCCCGAACACACCATCCCCACTGCCAAACATGGTGGTGGCAACATCATGGTTTGGGCCTGCTTTTCTTCAGCAGGGACAGGGAAGATGGTTAAAATTGACGGGAAGATGGATGGAGCCAAATACAGGACCATTCTGGAAGAAAACCTGATGGAGTCTGCAAAAGACCTGAGACTGGGACGGAGATTTGTCTTCCAACAAGACAATGATCCAAAACATAAAGCAAAATCTACAATTGAATGGTTCACAAATAAACATATCCAGGTGTTAGAACGGCCAAGTCAAAGTCCAAACCTGAATCCCATCGAGAGTCTGTGGAAAGAACTGAAAACTGCTGTTCACAAACGCTCTCCATCCAACTTCACTGAACTCGAGCTGTTTTGCAAGGAGGAATGGGCAAAAATTCCAGTCTCTCGAGTGCATGATGATCTGATAGAGACACCCCCCAAGCGACTTACAGCTGTAATCGCAGCAAAAGGTGGCGCTACAAAGTATTCACTTAAGGGGGATGAATAATTTTGCACGCCCAATTTTTCAGTCTTTTATTTGTTAAAAAAAGTTTGAAATATCCAATAAATTTTGTTCCACTTCATGATTGTGTCCCACTTGTTGATTCTTCACAAAAAAATAAAGTTTTATATCTTTATGTTTGAAGCCTGAAATGTGGCAAAAGGTCACAAAGTTCAAGGGGGTCAAATACTTTCACAAGGCACTGGAACTGCAGTCTCAGAAACTTGGGATTGATGCTGACAGAAGCACATGTTTTGATCTTGCAGTAAATAAACTTTTTAAAACAGGAACATGCTGAGGTTTGCTTTGGGTGTGACCAGGATGGACAGGATCAGGAATTATTACATCAGAGGTTTAGGAGATAAGCCAGAAAGGCCAGACTGAGATGGTTCAGACATGTCCAGAGGAAAGATAGTGAATATATTAGAAGGATGCTGAGTTTTGAACTGGGAGGCAGGAGGCCTAGAGGAAGACCAAAAAAGAGGTTTAGGGATGTAGTGAAAGAGGACATGAAGGTAGTTGGTGCGAGAGAACACAAGGTTAGATGGAGGCAAATGTTTTGCTTGTGGTGACCCTGGAAGGGATAAGCCCAAAGGAAAAGAAGAACAAGGAAAAGCTGTTTACATAGACATGCTGTATATCTGAACTTCAGTGTGCTAAAAAAACATTTATTTGCAATTGATAATATTTACAAAGTATAACCATTGACATTTATGAAGAAAAAAGTAAAAATGTGTGTTATTACTTTTTTATAAACTGGAGAACAACTAAGTCAAGCAATGATGGAGGGTTGGATCAAAGCAACCTTCTTAGACATTTTCATGAGGGGACTTCAATATTGAATATATTCTGAATTTTAAAAAAGCAAAGATAATAAATGATTTCATAGATGGAATGTGCAGTTTGAGTCTATGTTCTAAAATCACCAGACCAAGCAGAATAACCGACCATTGGGCCACGCCAATTGACAATGTATCCTCTGATTTTCATAATAACACTACAAATAGTCTGCTGATTTTCATACACTGTTTCACTTTTTTGTACATTTCAGGGGACGTTGAGCATCCCTTGCTGCCTCAGAGCAATCTCCATTTATTTTAAAAGCACCCTAGACTACGATAAATAAATGGCTTGCCCTCCAAAATTTCAAATTTTCGAAGCAGAAATGCCGCCAAAAAAGCGTTCATTTGTCTTCACAACCTTGATGGAACCTCCATCCACTCCCCCCAGTAAGCACTGTTAGCATGCAATTACGCCAAGATGCAGCGGTGTGGTTTCATGGCTTTTCAGACTTTCATACGCAACTACAACAAAATTCATGTAAAGGAACATCTACTTTGGAAATACGGGCCATTATTGTATTTAAAAATGATATACAGCAAGAAATCCCCCAGCTTGTGAATGTTTAACGCAAGCGACGAGTTGTCCTACTTGTCCTTGAATGCACCTTCTACTAAACTGTATTTTTTTACCCTTCTTTTTTCACCTGCGATTTGGTCCCAAATGCTGATTCTACGCAGGAATGCATGGAGGTTCAGTTTGGTGACCTTACTGAGTGCTAATGTGCATCACACAAGCAGGCTGGTACTGGTTCTGTATTCATTTGGTCCTATGACTATGATGTGTTTCCTGTCACATTATAAACAACGCGTAGTAAATGTTAGATGGCTATAATGTACGTATGCGCTACTGAGGTCTTCTCTCCCAGTGACTAGATAGTTCTACTAGCCAGTCCAGCAAGCACTGCCATTGCTATTTACAGCCACGTCCGATCTAGTATCCCAAATTTGACCTCGCTGTTCAGAGCATAGAGACCTATGCTGCTTGGGACAATAAAAACAAAATTTGCCCTCTTCCAGTCTTTGGCAAGTAACAGAAATTGTGATAGCGGACTCAGCGTCAATTGAATTTTGTTTTTGTTTTTTCAGTTTTGTTGCGTCTTCTCATTATTACTTAGTTTACACTTCAGCTCTTTGGTGTCATCATTGTGGTTGTAATACTCATTGTGGCCACAAGACGTCACTAAGTGTCTATAACAAGTTGGTTCTTCACACAATAAACATTCAATCTTTTCTCCTTGGATAACATGTTTCGTAGTAGTTTTCTTTTTTGATTTCATAATAGTTTTCTTTTGTGAGGATGGATTTTGTGTGTGGGTGGATAGGTGGTTTTGTGTTTGCTGTAAAATAAAAGTTAATGTCTGTCTTTAAAAAACAGTAAAGAAAAACTAGAATTTAAAATCATAAAAAGTAATATAAAATATTCAAAATGTGAAATATTTTAAGTAGTATATTTTAAGGAATACATTGTTAGATTAAAAAAAACATGGCTAAAATAAATAAAGAAAAACAAATTGATATTTCTTGTTTAAGTTACACCCAAAGTTGCTTTGATGCTGTAAAACAGGGGTCACCAATCCGGCGATCTTTGGGACTTGGGGACTTTGGGACCCTGCCAATCTGTGTCGTAAATTCCCTAAATATGTTGGTATTTAGCGCAGGCACTGTTCAGGGCAGACGTTTTTTTACGCCGACCTTGCCTGTCCGTTTGTCCTTCTTAAGACAAAAGGCTCATGTTTTGAGTCAGCATGTTGGGAGAACCAGTCATGAGTCCAATAAATATGACTTATTTATGTTTAATTACCAGAGATGGGAGATCGTTCTCCTTCTAGCATTCCAAACATGATATCCTTTACAGGGAATTCAGACGGGTTTGGGATTTTGGCGGAAATCCAGAAAAGAATATCTTCCCAGAGGGCCTTACAATATATACAATCATAAAACATGTTCAGTTGATTCAATATCCCCATCACAGAAGCAACAAACATTATCCTCAAAAGAAAACCTGCGGCTAAGAAATTCCTTGGAAGGCTGGATTCCAGAGAGGACTTTGTAATGAATTTCCTTTAGAAGGGATGGGAAGTTTTAGGTAAAATAATTTTTTCCTTTTGATGCTTGGGGAATAATTGTGAAATTGAGTTTGGGTCGAAAATGTAAGGAGTTTACTAATTTTAGAATTGGCTAGTCTGCTGCCAATAATATATAACCCATTGATTGACAGGCTGGAAAGTTCAGGAGTTCTGTTGGTAGGATTCCGAAAAAGTGCTGTGGATAAAATATTTTGGGCAGTGGCCTTTAAAATGTTTTGGAACTCCTTTTTTTGTTTTTGCTTGCATGTAAATTATATTTTGAAATCTTTAAGTGTCATCACACTTCTACCATTCAACAGGCGTGTCACTGAGCAAACGGGGGCTCGGGAATAAGGTGGATCAATAAAAGCTTGTCTGAAGCCTGAGGGAACTTCCCCTCCCCACTGAAGAACTATGATGTAGTTTCCCTCAGACACGTATGACACAATGACACGTACAATTACCACTTTTAGTCTCAAAATCTTCAATTATCAGGACAACTAATTGTATTATGTATTATTTCATGTGTTTATTGTCCTAATTCAGTTCTGTTTGACCCTAAAAGTTGTTTGTCAAATATGTAAGAAAAAAAGTCTAAAAGTGTATAACTCTTGTTTTTAAACTTTGAATCTGTAAAACTGGCCTAATTAAAACGTGTATGACTTGCAGACGAAAAGCAGTGACTCGACCTGACTTGCTGGACAAAGACTGACTCGGAGTGACTCGACTTGCTTGGTTCTTCATAAAGATTGGCTCGGACTTGAAGGAAGGTAAAGACTTGGTGCTTACTTGGGACTTGCACATGAGTGACTGACTCCCCCTCTGTTAATGACTATGAATTACTAGTCTTGTGCTTGAGAAATGACAAATCGACGGGCACGTCATGTTTAGAAAACTCCATTTAATCTGAATTCCTCATTCACTCACAAAAGCAAAAACAAAACATTGTCAGTTTGTCGGACTTCATGAAAGGTCAAAAGAACTTCCCCCCCCCCATCAGAAAAGACGTCGTCCTAGCTGTCAGCAGCTGCCGAAAGGAGAGGATGCGTTTTGGACTGTTCCCGACGCTGACGACGACGCAAAGAAGAAACACGTGGAGGTGGTGCGGGAACGCAGAAGAAGATAAGGTTTGAAATATGGAATATATTATTATGAAACACTGATCACACGTTCAGCCTAGTAGACAAACATTTGGATCAACAAGTGGAGAAGAAGAAGGAGAAAATAGATTCTTACACCTAAAAATAGAATTGTGTGGTTTTTTAAAGCACAAACGCCCCATAAGATAGAAAACTCTTCGTGGTCTTCTAGAAAAGATCTGCGGCTTTTCTTCTGCCCTTTAAAAAATAACTTCTTCTGTCTTTACGTTCATCAGTGTGGACTCCACGGCGGAAGGACGGACCATCAGAACCCGTCCGTGGCTCAGTACCTGGTCTGGTACTCCTGGTGCCACCTGTAGAAGTCGTTGTAGAAGAGCACGATGCTGCCCGACGCCATGCCCGTGATGATGCACCTGTCCAGCCACACGGGTACACCATTTATGTTTCATCTCACACACACTTCAAACCTGACAGGCTGATCGGGCCGAACCACAGCAAGAACACGATGGATTTAAAAGGATATATTCACCAAAATGGCCAGAACTTATTTCCGTCCCATTGCTTTATTCTTGTACGGGATGGCAAGAGCGCGACTGATTTTAAAGGAGCCTGTCAGTGTTCCTACTAGTGCCACACGGGGTTGTTGTTTTTAATTCTTATTAATAATTAAAATTCAGTTGTATTATAAACAACATTTTACGGGAATAAACTTGTCATACTGTGAGGACAAATCATTTTTTGTAATAATATTTCTAATATGAAATTTCTAATATGAAATCCTACAAAAGAAAATAATGTGGTAAAAGTTCAAATGTTATGAGAAAGTCAAAAAAGATGACAAAAAAATTAAGACAACATAAAAGTTGCAATTTTATGAACATAAACATGTAATATTGTGAGGAGAAGTCATTTTAATAGCATAGATATAAAATATGTTATTGTTTTTTCTTTTATTAGGTTGCAATATGAGAAACACAATTGTTGGAAAATTAGGTTGGGGAAAAAGCTATAAAATTATAGCAATAAAGTCAAAATTTTAAGAATAATGGTAGAAATATCTGGGAAAAAAACACAAGAAATGGAGAAAAAAGAACAAATAATAAGGTTGATATTCGAAATTGCTCTTTCACCTGCGGTGGTGTGAAATGTCCCTGATTGCTTTTTCTTTGTCACGCTTGAACGTTTGAGATCTTCAAACAAATTTATAAATTAGTCGATGACTGAACACAAAATGCAATTTTTTAAATTTTTTTTTTTATTAAGGGAGAAAAAAATCCAAACCTACACAAAGATACCTGCTTCTTCACACTTGTTCGCTTAAACAGGACCTGCCTGACAAAGTCAAGTAGACCAAAAGATCTACAGACTTTCGGGAACAAATGAGAAAGAAAGATCTAGAGAGAGATCTATTAGTTGGGAATATAAAGCCATTTCTAAAGCTTTGGGACTCTAGTGAACCACAATGAGAGCACATATGGCAATTCTTAAAAAGATCATCATACCAACAAAACATGGTGGTGGTAGTGTGATGGTCTGGGTCTGTTTTGCTGCTTCAAAACCTTAAAGTCCTGCTTTGATAAATGAAATGTGATTTCTGCTGTCTACCAAAAAATCCTGACAGAGATGGTCCGGCCATCCGTTTGTAACCTCATGCTGAAACCAACTTGGGTTCTGCAGCGGGACAATGATCCGAAACACACAATCAAGTCCAGCTGTGAATGGCTGAAGGAAAACAAAATGAAGACTTTGGAGTGGCCTGGTCAAAGTCCTGACCCGAATCCTATTGAGATGCTGCGGCATGACCTTGAAAGTCACACCTCCAGTGTGACTGAATGACAACAATTCTGCAAAGATGAGTGGGCTAAAATTCCTCCATTGCAAGTTATGGCAGACGCTTGATTGCAGTTGTTGGGTCACACAAGGTCATGTAGGTTTGGATGTTTTTTCTCGCTTAATACAAAAAGTACACTTTGTGTTCACTTGTGTTGTCATGGACTGATAAATAACGGATCTATTTGTTTGCTCTGACGTGCAAAACAAGAAGACATTAGGAAGGGTGACCATTTTCCCCACCACGGTAAGCTGACATGCACTTCTTAGCATATCTGCATGCATTGCATCCTTCCTTCCCCGTGTGGCCCCAAACTGCCGAAACGCTTGGACAGCCGTGTAGTTCTACTTCAGACTTTGTGGGTCATAATAAGAACAGCAATAGAACAAAAGACATGTGACCAGAAATGTTTTCAGTCTCACCGATTTTCAAAAACACTGCACCCAAAATGTTGAACTGCTACATTTTCTTTACACCTTTTCTCCTGCGTTGATGTTCTACGAAGAACCTTCGTGGCGGCCTAGATGTCTGTGGTCAAAGGTCATAGACTTTCTATATCTGACATGATACTTGATTTCTTGAACTATATTTGTTCCGCTCCAACTATATTCCGTTTTTGTCACCTTGGCTTAAGAATGTTGTTCTGGCATAACAAGAAGACCAAAGAGGGTTCTGGTACGGTGCTGTGGCTTTGCTAGCGAGGATGCTTTCGTGTGCTTACCTTTGGTCATGTGACATGGCCATGGCGCGTATGCCGGCGTCGCAGCCAGGATACGTGAACAAGCGGCGGAGGTCGTGCACCTGCAGCACCGAGATGACGCCCGCGTCGCCGCCCGTCAGCAGATACTGTCCGTCACGACTCAGCAGCATGGCCTGGGAGAGAAGAACACGGATGAAATACCGCCGCCTGTCTAGTCAGTCTTCCCACTTGCTACAAACATGTCTTCCTGCTGCGAGGCGAACATTTCACTCGTCTCTGTGGCGCACAAATCACTCAGCCGCCCGACTTTTACGTCTTGCAGGAGGCCTTGAGAAAAAGCCAACATGTGTGTTTCATCAAAAATCATTTGACGGGCAGAAAGGCAACCTAACTGTCCTTTTCTTTGTGCCTCCTTTCTTCTTTTCAGCGGCCAAAAAACATCAACATCCAACATGGCCGCCACCACGGCATGACTGAGCATCACTAGCTCTGTGTGTGAGTGTGTGTGTGTGTGTGCGTGCATGTGCGTGTGCGGATGACACATCTTGGTGGATGCACGCTAGCGTTGGAGCCTTTTAGATGGTCCCCAGTAGGGATAGAAACAAAATTGAGAACCTCTAATCTAATCTAATCTGTCATGAAACATTAGTGACACCTAGTGAGTGTTTTATTTCGAGCCGCATAAAATACACAAAACAGATCTAAGTGAAAATACATATGCAGTGAGGGAAAAAAGTATTTGAACCCCAGCTGATTTTGTAAGTTTGCTCACTAACAAAGAAAAGATGAGTCTATAATTTCAATGGTAGATTTTTTTGAACACAGAGAGACAACAATGACAAAAAAAATCCAGAAAAATGCGTTTCAAAAAGAGTTATAAATTAATTTGCATTTCCATGAAGGAAAAAGGTATTTAATCCCTTTGAAAAACGTGCTTCAGTACTTGGTGGCAAAACCTTTGTTGGCAATCACAGAGGTCAGCCGTTTCTTGTAGTTGGCCACAAGGTTTGCACACATCTCAGGGGGATTTTGGCCACTCCTCTTTGCAGATCCTCTCCAAGTCATTAATGTTTCGTGGCTGATGTTTGGCAACTCCAACCTTCAGCTCCCTCCACAGATTTTCTATGGGATTAAGGTCTGGAGACTGACTAGGCCACTCCATGACCTTAATATGCTTCTTCTTGAGCCAATCTTTTGTTGCCTTAGCCGTGTGTTTTGGATCATTGTCATGCTGGAATACCCAACCACGACCCATTTTCAATGCCTTGACTGAGGGAAGGAGGTTCTCACCCAACACTTGACGGTACATGACCCCATCCATCCTCCCTTTGATGCGGTGCAATTGTCCTGTCCCCTTGGCAGAAAAACACCCCCAAAGCATAATGTTTCCACCTCCATATTTGACTGTGAGGACGGTGTTTTTGGAGTCATAGGCAGCATTCCTCCTCCTCCAAACACAGTGAGTTCAGTTGATGCCAAAGTGCTCAATTTTGGGCTCATCTGACCACAACACTTTCACCCAGTCTTTCTCTGAACCAGTCAGATGTTCAGTGGCAAACTTCAAATGAGCCTGTAGATGGACTTTCTTGAGCAGGGGGATCTTGCGGGCACAGCAGGATTTCAGTCCTTCACGGCGTCGTGTGTTACCAACTGTTTTTGTGGTGACTATGGTCCCAGCTGCCTTGAGATCATTGACAAGTTCCTCCCGAGTGGTTCTGGGCTGATTCCTCACCGTTCTCATTATCATTGAAACTCCACGAGGGGAGATCTTGCATGGAGCTCCAGACCGAGGGAGATTGGCAGTTAATTTATGTTTCTTCCAATTGCGAATAATTTCACCAACTGTTGTCACCTTCTCACCCAGCTGCTTGTCCACAATCGTGTCCGTGACATCCTTGGAAAGCTCTTTGGTCTTGGCCATGGTTTGGCATCTGGATTGATTGATTGCTTCCATGGACATGTCTCTTTTATACAGGTAACGAGCTGAGAGGGCTGCCAATGTCAGCTTGTTTCCTGTATAAGATCCACCTGGGAGCTAGATATCTTGCTGACGGAGAGGGGATTAAATACTTATTTCCTTCATGGAAATGCTAATTAATTTATAACTCTTTTTGAACTGCATTTTTCTGGGGTTGTTTTGTCATTGTTGTCTCCCAGTGTTCAAATAAACCTACCATTGAAATTAGAGACTGATCATTTCTTTGTTAGTGGGCAAACATACAAAATCAGCTGGGGTTCAAATAGTTTTTTCCCTCACTGTATATATATTTTTTTTTTCATCAATTAAATAATCTGGATATGTATTATTATTGTTATTATCATTATTACTATTGTTATTACTATTCCCAATCCCTTGTAATATTATTTGTATTATTCTTCAGTTCTTAATTTAATGAATTGTTAAGAGTATTTTTTTCGTTTTGCAAGCATTTTGTATCCCCTTTGTTATCCAAGGAGATTTTATTGTATTTTATGGTATTTTTACTCACTTGACGGATTGGACAGTGTTTATCACATAAAAAACAAAAGATTGACTGAAGGCACAATCAACATTTTTTTTGTATATATATATGTATAGCATCCCAATCTTGTTGTAATAAATCTGATTTAGTGATCTTAATGCTTCTTCAGTTTGTAGTCGTTTAAATACAGATTATTGGGGTGTTTTATGATAATTATAATCATAGTCTTACAATGTGAAGACAAGCAGATTATCAGTTACATCGCATATCATTAGCCACGGTGTGTGGCTCCAGGGTCTGGTGGCCGGGCCTGCACCCATGGGGCCCGGTCGGCCACAGCCCAAAAAGGAAACATGAGCTCACCACTCGTAGGAGGGGGCAAAGGGGTCGGGTGCTAAGTGAACTGGGTGGCGACCGGAGGCGGAGGCCTTGGCGGTCCCAACCCTCGGCTACAGAAGCTAGTTGTCAGTACGTGGAATGTCACCTCTCTGGCAGGGAAGGAGCCTGAGTTGGTGCGTGAAATGGACAAATTCCGGCTAGATATAGTCGGAATCACCTCAACGCACACCAAGGGCTCTGGAACCAGTCCTCTCGAGAGGGGCTGGACTTCATTCCACTTTGGTGTTGCCAGCAATGAGAGGCAACAAGCAGGGGTGGCAATTCTTGTTGCTCCCCGGGTCCAAGCATGTATGTTGGAGTTTAACCAAGTGAACGAGAGGATAGTTTCCCTATGGGTGGGGGGGACGGGTCCTGACTGTTTTTTGTGCTTATACGCCAAACAGCAGTTCAGAATACCCGCCCTCTTTGGAGTCTTTAAAGGAAGTACTAGGGAGTGCTCCCTCGGGGGATTCCCTTGTTCTGCTGGGTGACTTCAACGCACATGTTGGCAATAACAGTAAGACCTGGGGAGGTGTGATTGGGAGGAACGGCCCCCCTGATCTTAACCCGAGTGGTGTCTTGTTATTGGAGTTCTCGGGTGAAGAGAGGGGCGGAGTTTTCAAACGATCACCACCTGGTGGTGAGTTGGTTCCGATGGTGGGTCGGGGAGGATGCCGGTCAGACCAGGCAGACCCAAACGCATTGTGAGGGTCTGCTGGGAACGTCTGGCAGAGTCCTCTGTCAGAAGGAGTTTCAACTCCCTCCTCCGGGAGCGCTTTTACCATGTTCTGAGGGAGGCAGCGGACACTGAGTCAGAGTGAGAGATGTTTCGTGCCTCCATTGTCGATGCGGCTGATTGGAGCTGTGGCCGTAAGGTGGTCGGTGCCTGTTGTGGCGGTAATCTCAGAACCCATTGGTGGACACCAGCGGTGAGGGATGCCATCAAGCTGAAGATAGAGTCCTATCAGGCCGTTTTGGCCCATGGGACTCTGGAGGCAACTGACAGGTACCGGCAGGCCCAGCGGTTTGCCGTTCTGGCAGTCACTGAGGCAAAAAATCGGACATGGGAGGAGTTTGAAAAGGCCATGGAAAATGACTTCCGGGTGGATTCAAAGAGATTCTAGACCACCATCCGCCATCTCTGGGAGGGGAAGCAGTGCACAGTCAACACCGTGTATGGTGGGGACGGTGTGCTGCTGACGTCGACTCGAGATGTGGTGGACCGGTGGAGGGAATACTTTGAAGACCTCCTCAATCCCGCCGACACGCCTTCCAACATGGAAGCAGTGCCCGGGGACTCTGAGGTTGTTTCTCCTATCTCTGGAGCTGAGGTTACTGAGGTGGTCAAAAAGCTCCCTGGTGGCAAGGCCCCGGGGGTGGATGAGATCCGCCTGGAGTTCCTTACGGCCCTGGATGCTGTGGGCGTGTCTCGGTTGACACGAAAACTGCAGCATCGCGTGGACGTCGGGGTCGGTGCCCCTGGACTGGCAGACCAGGGTGGTGGTCCCGCTTTTCAAGAAGGTGAACCGGAGGGTGTGTTCTAACTATCGTTGGATCACACTTCTCAGCCTTCCCGGTAAGGTCTATTCAGGGGTTCTGGAGAGGAGGATCTGCCGGATAGTCGAATCTCGGAATCAGGAGGAGCAGTGTGGTTTTTGTCCTGGCCGTGGAACTGTGGACCAACTCTATACTATCGGCAGGGTCCTTGAGGGTGCATAGGAGTTTGCCCAACCAGTCTACATGTGTTTTGTGGACTTGGAAAAGCCATTCGACCATGTTCCTCGGGGAATACTGTGGGGAGTGCTACAGGAATATGGGGTATCGGACCACCTAATCCAGGCGGTTTGTTTCCTCTGTCAGAGTTTGGCTCGCATTGCCAGCAATAAGTCGGACCTGTTTCCAGTGAGGGTTGGACTCCGCCATGGCTGCCCCTTTGTTACTGATTTTGTTCATTACTTTCATGGACAGAATTTCTAGGCGCAGCCAGGGCGTTGAGGGGTTTCAGTTTGGTGGCCGCAGGATTAGATCTCTGCTTTTTGCAGATAACGTGGTCCTGTTGGATTCATCGAGCGGTGACCTTCAACTCTCACTGGATCGGTTTGCAGCTGAGTGTAAAGCGGCTGGGATGAGATTCATCGCCTCCAAATCCAAGTCCATGGTTCTCACCCGGAAAAGGATGGAGTGCCATCTCCGGGTCGGGGATGAGGTCCTGCCTCAAGTGGAGGACTTTAAGTACCTCGGGGTCCTGTTCTCGAGTGAGGGAAGAAGGAACGCAAGATGGACAGGCGGATTGGTGCAGCGTCTGCAGTGATGCGGACTCTGATATGCTTTGATTTATCAAATTAAACATGCTTTGTAGCGGCAGAGATTTCTTGGGGACTGCACATAAATGATGCGTCTGGCAAGGCCGGAAAGCATTCAAGCAAAGTTGCTCATTTGAATTTCTAGTCCCCAGGCAGTAAAATAAGAACAGTAAAAAAACATCCATAAAAATCACATCACAAGAACGAAAGGAATCAAAGTGGGAACTTTGAAAAATGCAATACGTAGTTTGCGTTCCTTTGTGTAAAGACCCATGTCAGTCCTGAATTCATGTCGAGTGCAACCTTGGTTAGTGTACGCCCTGGTTAGCATGTTTTTTGCTTTATAAAATGTTGTGTACATTGACCTGTCGGCGTCCGTGTCGTGTTATTAATGTACTGTGTCCTTGATAGCATCCTTAGCTTGCAAAATGTCAAAGCGGAAAGGAACGGAAGCGGAAATGAGTTTTTTTATGATGAAAGTAAAACATTTTTATACTTTGTAACAATCACACTAACGCTGTCGCGAGAGGAGAAAATGAGACAAATCTGATGGCATATAAATACTGGACACGGAAATGATTGAGCAAATTAGCTTGGATTGTTGCCGAAGACACAATGTGGCAGTGAGAAAAAACACCACCTTCCTGTTTTGCCGTGAGTTCTTAAGAGGGTTTGTCCATTTTGGCTTATTGAGGTCATTCGAGCGGAAGTTGCTAAATGGCAATCCTACCCCGTCGTTATTAGAAAAGTATTTGCCGATAAGCAAATGCAGTCCATGACCTCGCTGACCTGCAGCGGCGGCGGCCCGGCTCAGGTAGGACGCCGTGGGGTGCGGACATAAATCTGTCCTTGGATTGCAGATGTCTCGGTTGCTCGACAGGAGCCAAGATGGCCTTGTGGGCTCTTATGACAAAAAACAAAACAAAACAGGAGAAACGTTTTCCCCTCACATGTAACGCCCACGTTTCAGTCTGATTCCAAGGTGAAAATGTGGGATTTATGGCACTGTTACCTCCCCCCCGCCTTTACATGGACGCTTAGCGGAGCTTCCTTCCATCAGTCTCATGACTCTGCCGTCCTATCACAATGATGACCTTCGACCCGGTCTCTGCTGGGTATTCATTCCATCTCTACGTCTGGTCGTCCCCAAATCCTCTCCCAAGCCCTGGCGGTGAGGCCCGGACAAAGTCTCTCTCTCCTAGACCCCCACTGGGGGAGAGGCCCCTACAACATTGATTCTGGAATGTTCACCCGCGCAGTAAAATACCCTGGGAGGCACCAAAGACGTGGAGCCACGAAGCCAAGTAAGTAAGGAGAGATGACTTTTACAGCTATGGTTAGAAATGCCAGAATCTGAAGAGATTGTTGAGAAGAAGGCCAAACTAAGATGCACTGCTGGGGAGCAACCAGCAGAGGCGCTTCTCATTTCCACATGCATGCAATTGCCTGGCCCATTAAATAGCAACATACTGTTAAAGGACACATCCCGCAGAAACGGACAGAATGGGAATGAAATGCTGTCATTGTGAGGAGAAGAATTGGTGGCGGCATCTCCTCGCCCCAGAAAACATTATGTGTGCGACATCCCATAATAATAATATCCCATTAGAAAATACGGGGCAAAACTGGCCAATGGTGAATGACATCAGGAAATGAAAGGATGTTTGCATTTATTTACGGTCACAAAAGTACACACACTATGCTGGTAAGCGTCCCATATGAGCGTGTGTCATGGCCGTGTGTGTTGTAGCAGCAATCATGTTAACGGCCGGCGCTTTCTTAATTGGAAGCAGGCGCATGGCACTCACTCAGAACCGGCATACATTTCCCAGGCCAGAGCGGAAACAATGGGTCGAGGCAAAGCCGAGGCAGTAGCTGCTATGGTGTGTCACTTTAAAGGGGCAGTGTGGACTGACATGAAGTTGTATGACATCCCCATCATTAGTGTAGTACATCAACAGTGACGTACCCCCCAGTTTGTCCCATGAGTCCAGTTCTGGTTTGATTTTGGTGATGACAAATGTAGATCCGGTGCTGGGACTACATAAGTAAAGAGCTGTCAGAGCAGTACATGAGAAAAAAGCATACCAAAACACTCAGCTTCATTTTTCTCTTTGTCTTATTGGCTGTCCATTGTTGTGCATGTAGTAGGAAGGGCTGCCATCTTGTTTACGTATGCGTCAGCATCACAAGCACAACAATAGACAACCGTTAGCGCACATGAATAACATGGAAGAGAAAAGTCGGACCGGAACTGGACTCATGGGAGGAATTGGGGGTTGAGTCACTGTTGATGTACCACACTGATGATGGGGATGTCATACAACCTCATGTCAAAAAACGGAAAATGTCCCATTTAAGTGGGTGTTGTTGGTGCCGTGAGCGCTTCATTGCATGTCAGGCTCAATCTATTGATGCATTCGAACATCTTTTGGTCCAGTATGAAGTAAAACGCGACTACAGCAAGTCACGTGGCTTCAAGCCATGAAGGAGACAAGAATGGCGTGGGTGTCTGAGCTGCATGCTCAATGCCAGCGGACAACAACTAGAGCGAAAAGAAAATGTGAAGCTGACCTCCCCCAAGGCAAGCCGACTCAAAGCCTTTCATCAAGAAACGTCCTACCCCAGCCCCCCTCATGCCTCACCTTGATGCTGTCCTCCACCTGCATGTGGCGCAGCAGCTTGCCATTGACGCTGAAGACGGCAAAGTGTCCCTTCTCATAGTAGACCACGCAGTGTCCCTCGGTGGACGCCTGGATGAGGCGGGGCCGCGTGCAGCTCTCGGGGCCCTCCAGGGTCCGCAGCAGGTCCCCGTTCATAGAGTGGATCAGGCACAGACCTTCTGCAAGCAAGACCACAGTGGAACGTAAAGAAGACACTTTGAACCGAAAGAGACCCCTCAAGTTTAAACCAATTGTGGAACACCAAAGCTCCAAAAAAGCTCTGAACCGGTTGCAGCGGAAAAGCAGTCTGAGCAGCTCCTCAGTGGCCGACTGTCACCCACAAAGAAAGAAGGAGCAACACTTGCACAACCTCACAAATGAACGTGTATAGACACTTGGTATTTGTATTTGGTTTATTGTATCTTTCATCTATCTCTACGTACGGTGCATACACAAATAAATCTCCCTCTCTCTCTAAATATATACACAAAAATAAGTAAAAAATAATACGAATACCTTTCAAAGAGGAACACACAGCTTACCTTTGCAGCCGCTGATCACCAGGCCTAACTCTGCGCACACGCTGGCGCACGTCACCTCGCAGTCGTGACCCGTCAGGATGGCTCGAGGTATAGTGAACTCTGCTGGAAGACAAAGGAGTTTAGCAAAACATGTTTTTTTACAGTGTTTTTATTTGACCCCTTCGGCATATTCGTGCTGCCATTCACTGTTAGAAATTAGGAATAGAAATAATTACATATAACTTACATATTTGACATGAGGTGAAATTAAGTGAAACATACAAACAAATAAGAACAAAACACATATTCAGTATAAATCATGTTAGTATGTCATTTGTTCTCTAAATGATTGGCTTCCTATTTGACTGCATTGTACATAACACAAATGTGACCTTTCAAAATTATATGATTCATTATCCAGACAGTTTATTTTGGATCATTCTATGTGTCCCCCCTAATTTGTCATGTGTGAGTGAGCCAGTCCTCACTGCTCCAACACTTTACTCAGGGCTCCGTTTCTAAAACCTGTAACTCATCCTCCGTATATTCAGAGTCAAAAAGATAAAGTTCTGGATCCTCATTTGTCCAAAAGTAGTCGTCAGCGGCCACTCTCACAAAGTCATGATTAGTAGTTGCAAATAGACACGGGCTTTCCATGCACCTTGTTGGTGGAAGTCGCTATGGGCTCTGTGATATAACCCCACCCGGGAAAGAAGTTCTGGTAATGTTTAAAATGATCAAAAAATGGCAAAATAGTACTACATCTTGTACCTGTTAGAGCATCCTCACAGCATAGATATGACCTTGTTGGAAATTTTATAGTTGCTTTATAGTTGAAAAAGCTTTCATGCTGTTGTTTTCTGTTTAGAAGGCATAGAAAAGGGAAAGACGTGTGGTCACGTTTCTCATAAGTGTGTTTCCCATTTGTTTTGATTTTTCACTTTGTATTGCAGCAGCCTGTTCTAGCAATACTTCAAGGCCACTTTGTCCCGCTTCTCCTGGCAGATCCCGAGGCGTTGCCAGGCCAGTTGAGAGACATACGGCATTTTTGCGACCATAAGGCGCACCGTATTAAAAGGCACACAACAAGGGGACACTGCAAACAGGTCTGACTTGTTGCTGGCAATGCAAACCAAACCTTGACGCTAATCATACAGAGAATGAACCGCCTGAATTAGGTGGTCCAATACCCCATATAACACGTGTAGACTGGTTGGGAAAACTCCCAAGGACCCTGCAGAGAGTATAGAGCTGGTCCACAGTTCCACGACCAGGACAAAAACCACACTGCTCCTCCTGAATACGAGATTAGACTATCTGACGGATCCTCCTCTCCAGAGGATCCAGGACTAGAAAGGCTGAGGAGTGTGATCCCACGATGGTTGGAACACACCATCTGGTCTCCTTTTTTAAAAAGAGGGACCACCCCGCCCTGCCAATCCAGGGGCACCCCCCTCGGTGTCCACATGATGCTGCAGAGTCGTGTCAACCAAGACATGCCCACAGCATCCTGGGCGATCTCATCCACCCCCGTGGCCTTGCCACCAAAGAGCTTTTTTTCACCACCTCAGTGACCTCAGCCCCAGAGATCGGAGAACCCGCCACAAAGTCCCCATGCACTGCTTCTTCATTGGAAGACGTGCCCTCTTGAGATGGCGGATGGTGGTCCAGAATCTCTTCGAATCCATCCGGATGTCGTTTTCCATGGCTCCTCCGACTTTAGCAAGCAATGAATGAGCAAAAAAACTTGAAACATACTTCAAGGTTTGAGCTCATGCTTTGAAAAATTACTCTGTAATCTCAACATATTCCTCGGAATTTTCAGTTTTTCTGGTAAAATTACAGCATTGCTCTCGTCATGTTGGACCTTTATTCTTGTAAAACCTCTCTTGTGCTATAATATCTATGTTCATGTATTTCTCCCATCGCTATTCTTGTACAATAACTACTGATTGACCTTCAATCCTCGTTTATGGCGGTTAATTGGTTCCAGGTTCTCACTTCTCAGCCTTCCTGGTAAGAACTATTCAGGGGTTCTGGAGAGGAGGATCCGCCGGGTAGAATCTTGGATTCAGGAGGAGCATCCTGGTTGTGGACATGCAGACCAATGCTACACTCTCAGCAGGATCCTTGAGGGTGTATGGGAGTTTGCCCAACCAGCCGACATGTGATCTGTGGAATTGGAGAAGACTGTGTTCCTTGAGATATTCTGTGAGGAGCCAGATGAGGTGGCTCAGGCATCTGGTTAAGGTTCCATCCCGGACGCCTCCCTGGGAAGGTGTTCAGGGCACGTCCAGCTGCTAGGAGTCCTTGGGGAAAACCCAGGACACGTTGGTGAGACTGTGTCTCTCAACTGGCCCGGAAACGCCCCGGGATCCGCCGGGAGGAGCTGGACGAAGCGACCAAGAAGAGGAAAGTCTGGGCTTCCCTGCTTAGGCTGCTGCACCCGCGACCCAATCTCAGATAAGTGTTAGAAGATGGATGGATGGATGTTCTGGCAATCGAGTCTGGTGCTCACCAAACAATTACTGACACGTAGTAACCAACGTAGAAAACTACTTCTACTCCAAGTCTCTCCCGGAGGACAATAATTCACAAGGTGAACACAAAGATTTGTATTTTCGTTCATTAGGCTAAATTTATTCTAAAAATTTTCATTTAAGAAAAAAATAAGTAAAATTTTATTGCATGTGCATTTTTTAAAATAACAATAGACCATAGTCAACAACAAAACGGTCAATCATTAAAGTGAATGTTCAGTGTCTGCATTCCTTCAAACAGCACTTTTAAAGCAGTGGCCGTCCTTTCTGGTTGTGACCAGCAGAGGGCAGTGTTGTCTGAGAAATATTTTGCTGTGCCATAAGGGATCCAGCTTTTTGAAAACAAAAGCAAAAATGTCAATAATGAAATCAATATATGTTGATAATGATTTGGCAAAGCTAAATTGCAGCAAATGAGCAGCGTGGACGACTGATTCATGCGTGCGTGCGTGCATGTGTGTGTGTAGGTGTAGGGTGGCTAATGCCATATGTTACGATACATACCCCCCACCCCCAATGTCACATTTTTCACTTTTATTGACCAGTGACCCCATGACCTCCCTGCTTGAACGGCAGTGAACTGGCCGACGCCCCCCGAATATCATGTTTTCAACGTCTCTCTAAGTGGCTTTCACTTTCACACACGCAGTCTGCTGTTAGTTCACAAAGAGAACATTGTACTTTCATAGTTACACTGCATTAGGGGCAGTGCCCCACCAGATGGCGCTGTTGTGTAATCCATGTGTTTTCTACTTCAAAGAAGTGTTTGCTCATGTGCTGCAATGGTGTTGTTGGAGTTGAGGTACCAAAGCGGTCATCATTACTCGTGTAATATTACTACTTGTTTTCCTACGTTTGTACTGCTACGGCTTTGATTGCGACGTCGCTGCATGTATCCTGCTAGTTTTTACCCTATGTACTTACTTCCTGGACTGTCTCCAATGCTGCTGAGCTTGCCGTTCCAGTACCACAGCAGCAGCGTGGCGTCTCTTGAGCCCGACAAGACGTAGCAGTCACCTCCGATGTACGACTCGGAGCGAGCCAGACAGGTCACCACGTCGCGATGCCCGAAGACGATCTGAGTCAGTTTGCCTGACAGAAAACGCAAAACAAACTCAGCCAACATCTGAAGAAGCTGCATTTATGGTATGCTTAAACATGCTAAGTACAACAGCGGTTCACTTCTTTGTTAAAACCGCTAAAATCAGCAAAGCGTGGACTCTTAGGTTACGTGCACACATAAAGAGTCAACATCACTTCTTTTTATACTTGTACAACTGGGTCAGCTGTTCTGCAAGCCACCCTTTCTCCACTTTTGAAGAGGTTCGGGTGTGACTCCAAGGGAAATGTTCCATGATGGCCGCAGTTTGCCAGTCTGGAACGAACGCCCACTTTTTGCAGGCGTTACATTCCGAGGGAACGGCAGCAATCTGCGAGTAATCAAAAAAGGGTCTATTTTTGAGACGCGACCCGCCTCTTCTCCACAAAGCCCTTGCGCTAGCTGGACTTTTTCCATCGAACATTTGCAATAACAGTGACTTCTGTATTCGATTTCACTGACAGGCGACATGCACACTTCCCCCCCATTTAGCACATACGGACAAATCAGGACTTCTGTGGGGAAAATACGGAGGCAAATTTGCAAGGGGTCGCCCATGGAATGTCATGTCATTCCTGTGGAAACAAGAATTGTGGGCATTAATGGCTGGAAAATCCAACATTGCAGTGTGTGATATTATCAGTACAATGAAAGCACGGCGGTGAACATGTCGTCAATGTCCATGGCTGTTATTTGAGGCTAATAAGAGCACCGAGGACAAAATGGGTCCGAGTGAGATGTCATCATCTGTCTGCTCGCTCGACAGCATCAACACCACTCAACAGACTTTTACTCTTTCACCGACAAGAATAAACATTTATTCCACTTCTGTGTGTGTGTGTGTGTGCTGCTAGTGTGTGTATATAAAGAGGCTAATTGCTGTCAGATTTCCCAACCACAGCTCCGCCGTCTCGCTGTCTTAATCCTCATTATGCTTCTCAGAGTGTGACCTCTGCAGTCAAACTCTGTGTGCTTTGCAACACTTGACATTTGTGTCAAAAATCGAAATCAAATGGTGGCATAATTGAGCCGCGTCTGCGTGCGAGGAGGGTTATTAAAGACGCCCGACGTTATTAAAAAAGCAAAGAGAGGGAGAAGAAGTAGAAGGGAGGGATGGGAGCAGAAATGGTAAAAAATGTTTGACGTCTTGATAAACAGCAAGACAGGACGGCCGCCGAGCAACAAGTCATATTATTAGAAATGACATATTTGGGATAGAAAATAAAAGTTAGGTGTGTATAGTATGTCATATTTTTACAGTATATTACATAAATACATTGGATGAGCAATAACTTTACCTAAGTCACCATATTGTTGTTTTTTATTTAAAGAAAAGGTATTCCCAGCATGAAGTCACATAAAAAAATAATCAATGAGAGAAATGTCAAGTCGTATTCAAATCATAAATCAGGTGAATAAAGTTGTGCTATTTAGATTTCTCCTTGACAGTACTTTTGAGTATTACTGGAATTCCGTTGTAGTAAGATTTTCCTAATACAACTGTAATCTATTTTAATATTATCAACATCACTTTAATATAAACATTATTTTAGCGTTAATATTATTCTAATATTATTTTCTTTTCTATGACTGAAATATTAGAGAAACAAAAGAGAATCTACAAGAACACAGTTAAAAAATCTTACCAGAATAAAGATTTCTTAAATGAGTGTTACACACATGCACACACACACACGCGCACACGCACACACACACACACACACACACAGTAAATTGTTTGCATGTTTGCTGCGTGTGTGCCCATCACTTCTTTTGGAACTGCTGAAGGAACGCCCCACCCCCTTGTAACCGGGACTGGGGGGCTTTAGGGACCTGATGGTGGCAGCTGTTGTTCGCGTTCCACTTGTACACCCCCGTGGCAGCAACACAATAGAGCCATCCTCTCACACACACGCACACAAACGCGCTCTCTCTCTCCCCCCGTGGGGCGAGGTGTGGGGGTGGATCGTGAGTGCCAGCAGAAAAAGAACATAGCAAAAGAGAAACGAAGCTGTGGACAGTTTCATTTAGGACCCCTGACCTTTGTGTGTTTCTTGGCGGAGCGTTTTATAAAGCCCACCCTCATTGCGAGTGCACACTTCTGCGTTACGTTTTTGTACAGCACCAAAAATAATCACAACGCTACAACAATAACCATAATCGGAACAAGAAAACTATAATATGTGGAAGGAAATCTAGAGAGAGTACAATTTCAATGTCAGCATTTTGGTAAATATAACAATAATGACAATGAATGATGGAAGTACGAATAAAAAATATTCATAGTTCATGAAAAAGTAACACTGTTTGGCAATAAAATTAATAATTAAGTTGTACTCTTTCCAAAAGGGGTGTCACTGATAAAAAGTTGTCATTTTTAAATAATAAAGGAGTATTTTTAATTTTAAAAAGTCACATTATTACTTGGGCTGCCAAAAATCAAAAGGAAGTTTTTTTATGCGTGATTAACGTGCACGTGTCCGGTCAGGCCCCGGGGCCACACGGTAATTTGAACAAAGGCAGCGGCAGTGGACCCGGTGTTGCCAACTGGTCACAGGATCCGGCGTTGTATTTCCGCAAAAGCGACTAGTAACAAATCTAGTGACTTTTTCTGGCCTCAATGGGGAGTATATTATATATATAACAGCAGTATATTACAACATTATAAAACAAAATGATATCTTTAATTGTAACTTTATTCCCATATTCATTTTTTCCCTAACCTAATATTGCAAAAATTACAACTTTATATTTTGTTGTTTGTTTCTCAAAATATAACATAAGAAAATAACTTTATGCTACTAAATTGAAATTATTTTAACTTTTTTATTCTCGTAAAATACTGACTTTTTTCCTCTTATTATTTTGACTTTCTATTTATTACTAAACTTTTTTGTTGTTTTCAATTTCTGCAGATTTTTTTAAAATAAAAATAAAAATATAAAAATAATATATAAAAAATTTTTTCTCCTAAAACCTTTTCCGCAACCTCATTTTCCAGAAATTGTGACTTTTTTTTGGTTAGATTAGATTTTTTGTCTCCTAACATTTTGACTTTATTTTTTTAAATTGCTGCAGCTTTTTCCATTTTTGCTGTTTGCTTAAAGTTTTTTGTTAAATTGTATTGTATGTGCCGCGGCCCAATAAATCACTCGGACCACACTTTGAACACCCCTGTCGTGTTAAAAGTAAATAAAAATAAATAAATGTAATGGTGTTTAGAAACGTCTGAGAGCCACATGTGCTCATCAAAAGAGCCACATCGGCTCCTGAACCGTAGCTTGCCTATCCCTGCTCTGTTGCTACTCTTTATTTGTAAAACGAGGTGGATGAGAAGAGCCTTTTTGTTCAGCGGTGGTTTTGGTCTCGGAACTGTGCCATGTAAGCCGTTTTAGCCCGGTGCCTTTCTTGTGGTGGAGTCGTGAACACTGACCTTAACTAGGGCAAGTGAGGCCTGCAATTCATTGGTCTTTTATAGCTTCTTGGATGAGTCATTGCCGCGCTTTGGGGGTCATTTTGATTGGCCGGCCACTCCGGAAAGGGTTCACCATTTGTGGTAATCCGCTCTCTCTGTGGTTTGCTGGAGTCCACTGTCTTGCTTTTTTTTTTTGTAATAATTGAAAAATGAAAGATGATGTGACATAAGACCAAAGTGCTGATGTCAGAAGTCTGCAAGGCTGGTGGTTAGCATTTCCCAGTCGCACTGCTGTGTGCTGAGGACAACACTAGAACAAAGGCCACACGTAGCCTGATTGGGTTCAGGACAATTTCATTGCTCATCAAGCTCCAATGTGTCTGCTGAGGTGCATTCACTCACATCTGGCGTTTGGGTATTGGGCTAACAGGGGAAAGCAATCAGGGTGTGTGGACTTCACGTCCAATTCATAACATTACAAATGCATACAGTATTGAGTTGTCCATTGTTATGTCACGGTTCGAACATCACTCCCTCTCTATATTGCGTTTTTTTTGTTTTAAAAAAACAATAAATGATGACTGTTTTGTAGTTGACTATGGCCTATTTTTAGCCCACAAATACAGAAAGACACGTTTTATGTGGTATTGCAGTCACCAGGCACAACGTTTGACTACCTTTCACACTGCATGGAGACGGACTGAGCGCGCACAGCCTGGCCGACATGCCATGGCTGAGAGCGAGTGAGAGGTTCTCCTCCTATTCTGCGTAGAAGTGTTAAGTTATTGGCTTCTTTGTCATTCTTCTCCACATAGTTTGAAGTAAATTTAAGAGGCTAAGTGGTAGGTTTACTAGCTTGCTTTGCTAGCAGCAGCTGTCTGTTATGTCCCCGCACTGATCCCGTAGCCTGCGCAATGTGATGTAAACAAAGAACAATAGCAGTGTAAAAGCGACTATAGGGGTGTTATTTCATGTCCACAGGGCTCTACTCTACTGTAATGTTCTTTGAATTAATATTGAATACTACATGTCGGAATTTTTGCAGTCAGGCCTGGAACCAATTAACCGCCATAAACAAGGGTATGCCCTCTCTACCATCCCTCTCTCCAATCTGCAGGTCTCTTTAAAGCGCTACATCTACAAACGTTAGATGCATCGTGTTTCTGGTACCTGTGTCTGTGGAGTAGATCCTGAAGCTTTTGTCCCAGAATCCACACAGCAGGATGAAGCGATTGTCGGCCGTCACCGCGAAACACTGTGAGCTGATCTGAATGCTCTGGTCCAGAAGGTCCGAGATCTGGCGCCGATGACTTCCGACGTTGCTGGCTGAGGAAAAGGACATGAAGACATTGAAGTAATAAAAACTTTAAAAAAAACATTGCACAACTCAAATACTTTTAAGCGGGGTAAATGCACATCTTTAAAGAGAGTTTGGAATATCTGACACTCTGTAAGGCAGTGAATGCATCCTTGCTGAACGGCTAGCAAGAATGTCTTCTGCTGACATTTTTACATCACAGCATTTTCTACTGCAACCTCCCACTTGTCAATGGGAGTTTATACTAACAATGTTCTAAAAGCGCGCTAAGAACACAGTTGGTCTCATGCAGTGTACCAATAACACCACAAGACAGACCAGTTAGGATCCTTTGTTTCACATTTGAGTGTGTGAAATGAAACACACTAGTTTGTGTCAAATTCTCATGTGAGAATGCCAAGTAAATGTACCTGACAGGATATTGTGTATTTGGTGTTATGTGGGTTAGGTCCACATATTTGTTAATACCACAACATTCAACAACAATAAAATACAGTAGTCTTCAAAATAATAGCAGTCCAATGTGACTAACCAGATGGATCCTGTTATCAGTATTTTTTTTTGCTACATGGCAAGCAAGTTACCAGTAGGTGCAGTAGATTCTCAGAAAACAAACAAGAGCCAGCATGCATGATATTGCACGCAATTGATATGCACGCAAATGGCCAATTAGTTGAAAGGGGTGTGTTAAAAAATAGCCATGTCTGCCGTCGACTTTACAAACTTAAACTTTTTTGTTTGTAGGATTTGGCAATCCTGTGAATGACTAAACTAATATTCAGTTTTTTATAAGTGCTTCACATCTGTGTGGCATGGACTAAACCAACTTGTGGCACCTTTCAGCTGTTATTCCACACCAACATTCTTTAACAACATCCCACAATTCATTAACATTTCTTGGTTTTGCTTCAGAAACAAAATTTTTTTTTTTTAAATAACCCCACAAGTTCTCCATTGGATTAAAGTCCGGGGATTGGGCTGGCCCCTCCATAACATAACAACATAGGACGTTGCTGGGTTACTAGTGTGTTTAGGGTGATTGTCTTGTTGAAGCAGCCATTTCAAGGGCATGTCCTCTTCAGCATAAGGCAACCTGACCTTTTCAAGTATTTTGACATATACAAACTGATCCGTGATCCCATAGTGAGAGAAGCATGCCCATATCATGATGCTTCACTGTGTACTGTGGCTTGAATTCAGAGTTTGGGGGTTGTCTCATAAACTGTCTGTGCCCCTTGGACCCAAAAAGAAGAATTTTACCCTCATCAGTCTACAAATAGTTCCTCCATTTCTCTTTAGGCAAGCTGATTTGTTCTTTGGCAAATTCTAACCTCTTCTGCACATGCCTTTTTTTTTAACAGAGGGACTTTGTTAGGGATTCTTGTAAATATATTAGCTTCACACAGACGTCTTCTAACTATCACAGTACTTACAGGTAACTCCAGACTGTCTTCGATCATCCTCAAGCTGATTATTGGCTGAGCCTTTGACATTCTGGTTATTCTTCCATTCATTTTGTCTTCCGTTTTCTGCCACGTGTCTCTGGTTTTTCTCTCCATTTTAAGGCATTGGAGATCATTTTAGCTGAACAGCCAGACACTTTTTGCACCTCTTCATAACAAACAAATGCATGACTGCAAATTGAGCGCCGTACGTTGCCAAGACCATGTAAGAAACACAGCATAAAAGACCTGGGATGGTGTCTTTATGAGGCTGAGTAATGATGGAGGCTGGAGCTCCCAAAGCCAGCACACAATGTTTGCTGAGAAAGAACATTTCATATATATCATATCCCAGGTGTGAAGCTTTTGTCACACCTTTTGGAAAGTCCAAAAAGTATTAGCCATAAATAAAATATAAAACATAATATAACATAAAATACAAAACACTAGAAATGTTGTAGAAGACTACAACGACCCCACCGCCCATCTTCTTAGTGGGATACTGGTAGTAGTAGTTTGACAACAACAAAAAATAAACAAAACTGTTAACTGAGGAGAAAATGCCATCAAAACAAAAATAAAAACATGTTACATGCTAAACCATTGATTTTCAACTGGTGGGTCACAACCCCAAAGTGGGTCAAAGACACATTTTCAGTGTGTCTGAATGCACGTTGTGTTGCATGGGGGAATTGCGCCCACAATGAGGACTCTCAGGCATGACGGAACAGTACATGAACAATAAAATTTCATGACAAATCCATCGAATGTTCAAGCAGAGAATGATTACCCACTGAGCTCATCAGAAGCAAAGTTAACTGCGTATTTTTTTCAGTTGGAATTTGAGTTTATCGTAGCGTTCAACGAGAAATGGCTTTATTTTCTTCATGTTTTGCTTTTAATGCAGATCCAAGTCCGGTAACTCTGATTTGGGCTCTTCCTCCTTCGTCTAACTTTTCCGAATTATTTTGAAATGTGTGGAAAAAAGCTGAAGTTGCCTCTAAACCTGATGAAAACCACTGCTGCAAAATGAGCCGAAAAACAGGGACCGTAAGAAAAGATGCTGTTGGCAACCTCCTGATGTATTTTTTTAAAATGAACCCCACAAGATGGCAGTAGCTGCATTTGCAGTACCATTAGTGGTCAGCATCCGGCAGCTTTATCTAGCTCTGTATGTGCTTTTAAAATGTTGCCATTCAGCTGTTAGTGCCAAAGTGTTGCACTTGTATGGTTGGATCAAAAAAAAGTTACATCACCCTTTCCACTTTCTCATGCTCTCCTAATCATTCAACAATTAACATGTCGTACACTGCTCAAAAAATGAGATGAAGACTTTGAAAACACATCAAATCTAAAAGGGGGTGGGACATTTTTCTTGAATATTTTTCCTGATAATGAGTAGGTGATGTATTAGTAACAAAATGAAGAAGTGAAAATGATCACTCTATGGAGGGGGGAAATCAAAGACACCCCAAAAATGAAAGTGAAAAAATGATGCAGCAGACTGGTCCATTTTGCCAAAATGTCATTGTAGAAACTCAAAATGATTGTCAGTAATTTGTGTGGCCCTCACGTGCTTGTACGCATGCCTGACAACATCGGGGCATGCTCCTAATGAGACCACAAATGGTGTCCTGGGGCATCTTCTCCCAGATCTGGTCCAGGGCATCACTGAGCTCCTGGACAGTCTGAGGAGCAACCTGGCAGTGCCAGATGGACCTAAACATAATGTCCCAGAGGTGTTCTATTAGGTTTAGGTCAAGTGAACGTGGGGGCCAGTCAATGGTATCAATTCCTTCATCCTCCAGGAACTGCCTGCATACTCTAGCCACATGAGGTCGGGCATTGTCGTGGACCAGGAGGAACCCAGGTCCCACTGCACCAGCATAGGTTCTGACAACGGGTCCAAGGATTTCATCCCGATACCTAATAGCAGTCCTGGTGCCATTACCTAACCTGTAGAGGCCTTCCAGGGATATGCCTCTCCAGACCATCACTGACCCACCACCAAACCTGTCATGCTGAATGATGTTGCAGGCAGCAAAACGTTCTCCACGGCATCTCCAGACCCTTTCACGTCTGTCGGATGTGCTCAGGTTGAACTGGCTCTCATCGGTGAAGAGTACAGGGCACCAGTGGGGTAGTTGCCAATTCTGGTGGTCTATGGCAAATGCCACTCGAGCTCTACGGTGCTGGGCAGTGAGCACAGGACCCACTACAGGACGTCGGGCCTTCAGGCCAGCTTCACTGAGTTTGTTTCTGATTGTTTGGTCAGAAACATTCACAACAGGGGCCTGCTGAAGGGCATTTTGTAGGGCTCTGGCAGTGCTCATCCTGTTCCTCCTTGCGCAAAGGAGCAGATACCGATCCTGCTGAGGGTTTAAAGACCGTCTATGGCCCTGCCCAGCTCTCCTGGAATCTCCTCCATGCTCTTGAAACTGTGCTGGGAGACACAGCAAACCTTCTTGCAACGGTACGTATTGATGTGCCATCCTGGAGGAGTTGGACTACTTGTGTAACCTCTGTAGCGTCCAGGTACCACACCATGCTATCAACAGAGATGTTGATCCAAGCAAAATGAAAAACTACAGCAGTAGAAAGTCAGTCAGTAAAAAATCAGCCAAAACAGATGAGTAGTGGCCTCAATCTGGAAAAGCATTCCTGTTTTGGAGTCTGTCTCATTGTTGCCCCTCTGGTGCAATTAACAACAAATCAGCTGAAACTAATTAACAACCCCCTCTGCTACTTAACTGACCACATCAATATCCCACAAGTTTGACTGATAGGTTACTATACGCTGATTTAAAAGTGTTTCTGTAGTTTTTTGAGCAGTGTTTATGCAGTCTAATAACCTCTTCCTGCTTCCAACCAACGCCTGACTATAATTGGAGCATTTATGCTAATCTGTGTTCGTATTTGACGAGAAACAGGAAGAAGTCTCCTGAAGTGCGTCACCCACATCACAAGTGCAGACTCCCCTCCTCCTCATCATCAACAAGTCGTAAAGGATGAGAGGCGGCCATATTTGCCCTGACAGCCCGTCTGCAACGCATTCTCAATCAGCCATTATTACCGCATTCGTATTCATTCCCGCTGACAGTCCTCTCCTTGCGTTGGAATTAAAGCAAAGAGAATGCGAGGGAGGTGGATGGAGGACGAAGGCGGGGGTGTTGATGATGAAATGGCGGGCCTGCGCCACAGCTCATTGCATTCCAATTTGCATGCAAATGGCGGAAGAGCGGGGCCTACATCATGACAAGTCCAGACACAACCCAGGACACACTCTTTTGTGCACAAAGCCAGCTACAAAAGAAACATCATTTCATGCGGGTATGACCCCCGTGATGTCACGGTGTGTGCACCAAGGTGTACCTATGAGAGGGTCGATCTCCACGGGAAGTTGGTACGGCTGGTCCTGCACGGCTGAGCTGGGATGACCTGTCAGGTGAAGAGGGAGAAGACGGATTGGATTATTATTGGAATGACTCAAGGGGGTCTTGCCGGGCAAGGTGCTGAATTACACTTCATTACAGCCACAGCCGGGTCAGACACTGCTGTGGGACGGCCTTCTAGTCCTCAAGCGGTCACTCTAGCGTAACGGAAGAGTTCATTTTGACTGGGGTTAGGACTTTCCCTGCCCAAAACTCTCTAGGTATGTCTCTCTGATAAACACCACTTGTGTGAATTCCGAGACCTGGGGTCTCAAAATCTTCTTGCACTGAGCTCGCCTTCAATGGTGACCAGCCCCACAGCATCGTACTTCCTCTGTCCATCTGTAACAGTCCTCCACGCGTATGGGTGCTGGGTGGAGGCTACATTCATTTGCAAACATGTTCTGGAGAGCTTTCATTCGTGATAGCAACCCTTAAGCAAGGTCCGTCAGAATAATTCTAGCAAAACTCTTTCTTTATGTTGTTGTTACAGTAAATAGCATATTCAAACGTTCCCATTGAGAGAATTATAAACATGGAAAAGCATTTGATCTGCATAATCACGTACTCTATGTAGAAATGATTACCCACTCATGACGAAAGAGACGCGTTTTCTGCCGAAAAAGTAGTAACATAAATTGTTTTAAATTTAAATTCCGAATGGGCAGGGCAAAGTTGTGAAACGTGTAAACACGTCAGATGCTTCGTAGAATCCAAAGCTGCAGGATAAAAACGTGCCAAAAAATTAAATAAAATCTGCCAAATGTCTTTTTCAAATTCACATACCACATTTGAATGAGTAAGTTCAATAAAAAGTTCACATTTGAACAGAGAAATAACATATACAGTATGTAACACTCGTGTCAGAATTCAAAATCAAATATGTGAATGTATCTTGACATTAAACGGTATACCCAGTGTAAATACTGGATATTTTGGCATACAAACCAATTTCTCCCCACAACCACATCTCACCTGACAGGCCGTGCCACTTGTTGACGGCAAAGACGCGGCTGGCGGTGACGGTGATGACGGCGGCCGCCGTCAGGCCTGGCTGCGTGTTGGCGGCCACGTGAGTAACGGGAGAGTTGGACGGGAACTTGAGCACCATGATGACGTCCTGCTGCATCTGCTCCGTGAACATCAGCGGCGTCTGCAGGAAAAGATGCTGTTCAAGGAGAGACGGCGATGTGACGCAGGGCGCATGTGTGCCGAGTGAATGAGAGAGAAAGCGGAGGGAGAAAAGAGAAAGACAGGAAGTTAAGAAAGCGGGTTTGCAACACTACCAGGACAAAGTTTTAAAGTCAATTTGGGCCAGAAAAAAATGTGATTCCTAAAAATGCGGTCGGTCCTTTAAAACAGCACGTTCCTTTCATGTGGAGGGACAATGACTATGATCTTGGCTGTACATCCTTAAAAACAGCAAAGCGCTCCTGTCATGTGTGAAATCTTAAACTGGCCTCAGCGTGGTGCTCCTTGGCTTTCAGTCTTTAGCTTTCTAAAGATGCGGCTCCAGGAAAAATGCCTATCTGGAGTTGGACCTGAGCAGCATTTAGCATGTAAAGAGCAGACAGATCAGTGTGTAAGCCAAGGGCCAGTAACGCCACTGTGTGCCTGTGTGTGCGTGTGTGTGTGAGACACACTGACGATACCATTAGTGCTAAAACAAGACTGAGAGGAGAGAGAAAAAAGAAAAGGAAAGACATTTGCAAGAAGGGTTAACGTTAATGTTGAACTACAAGACAAACATCTCCTTTGAATTAGCAATGTGAAGGTTGATGTGTGTGTGTGCGTGTGGTGCTCCACGTCCAGCTGTCAGCACCACAGGGACACCACACTAATAAGGACTCCGGGGGCCTTTAGGTTCCATCACATACAGGCAGCCATTAAAAAGTGGCCACTTCACACTGGGAGCTGGCTTCCCAGTCAGCGGACTAATGTGCTGCAGAAATGCACACTACCAGCTGCATGACTTCAAAATAACAAGCAAGCATGCATCTCAGGGTACTACAAAGAGTGCATAAAGAATTATCTTGAAAATAAAGAAGTGACAAATACCACTCTGTCATAAGAATAGAAATACGTTAGATATACTTTAAGGGCACGGTAAAATTGGCAATATAAATGTTTGGTTAAAAGATAAAAAAAAAAAAAACCATCACTTCTAATTAACATACCGCCTCGACTCACTAGTAAGGAGTGTAACGATTCATTCACTACATCGGTGTATCGATGTTTCTATCATCCAACTGCATCACTCTCGATTAGTCATGCCTGCTGACTGGGCCACGCGGATGACGTCATGTGACGCTGAGCGTGCGAGTTCTGGTAGAAAATTACGCTCCTTTCAGATGGTATCGTTCTAAATGAACCAACATCATTATAGAATTAAAACGGCATCCATGAATTGTGATAGAAATCGAATCGTTGTTAAACAAATTGTTACACCCCTACTCACTAGCGTTATGCATACTGGGTATGCTGGAAGGTTACTCCCTGGACTGGTCATGAGCCAATTGCAACCACTCAAACATTCAGACCCAGTGGTGTAAAAAAGAGTTTGTCCTGTTCCTGAGTTCTTTTTTTTTTTTTTTTTTTTCCATGTTTGCATACTTAAATGTTTCAGATCATCAAATAAAAATGAATACAAATGCAATATAAAAAGAACTACGGAAATATCAGGCATTGTGCTAAACATGTAAACATATTATCGTTACATGAGGGCTGTGTGTTTATCTGTAGGCCTATTTCCCTAACAAAAGTGCAGGAATATCTGAAATACAGCTGGGAAAATTGTATAGCTAGTATGAAAAGTAAGGGAAAAATTCTTTAAAAGTACACAGGCAACTTGGCCATGTTAACGTTGCATAGAAATATATTAACAAGTCTAAAAAAAAAAAGTTGTCTTATTGGGCTTTTTCAACTATTGTAGGACTTTTGTGCAAATTAAAGTGCAATAAAAATGAAAAACCTCTGAATATCTGCTATCTTTGCGCATGTAAGCTACACGTGCAGCATACACACATCACTGCAAAAGAACATGTCTTTGTGCGGTGATGAATACAACAGTAGATATGAGGAGACATGCTTTTCATGAGACAAGACACAAACTAGAAGACAAGAGTTGACAGCCTCAGAAAGTTAGGTTGGTAAAAAAAAAAACATGCCAGGAGCAGAATCCTTATGTACACCAATGACGCAAACGCGGGTGCACGAGTGCCTTCTCACCACTTGCATGGCTGAGCTTCGGGGCGGGTGCGGCTCGATGAGCAGCTGGCAGGGGGTCTGCCCAAAACTTCTGATTTGAGACTCAACAGCCTGTGAAGAGACACAGAGAATAAATGGGAATAGAAGACAAAACAAGGGATGTTCCGATCCACGTTTTTTGGATTCCGATCAGGTTTTTTTTTTATAGCCTTGCCGATTTTTTTCCAATAATAACCTTATTTTCACAAACAATAATTTGTGGAATTAAACATGGTTATGAAAATCAATCTCTTCAAAGCACATGTGGAGTTGTGCGTGGGTTTTCTCCAAGTACTCTGGCTTTCTCCCATTTCCAAAAATAAGCATGTTAGGTGAAATGGACACTCTAAATTGTGAGGTATGAATTTGAGTGTGCATGGTTGTTTCAACTATCAAAAACCATGTAAGTATCACATCACTTCACCTAAAACACGTACAATGGTGTGAAAAAGTGTTTGCCCCTTCCTGATGTTTGCATGTTTGACAACACACCTGAGACAAAATGCAGTTTTTAAATGAAACTTTTTATTATTCAGGGAGAAAAACCCACATGGTCTGGTGTGAAAAAGTGATTTTCCCCCATGTTAAAATAAAACTTAACTAAGATTAATTAAGATCTATCAAACGTGAAAAGGTCGTGAAGCCATTACTCAAGCTTTGGGACAATAGCAAACCACAGTGAGAGCCATTATCCACAAGTGGTGAAAACAGCGGTGAACCTTCCCCGGAGTGGCCAGCCAACCAAAATTACCCCAAGAGCTCAGCGACGACTCATCCAAGAGGTCACAAAAGACCCCACAACAAATCCAGCTGCATATCTCACTTGCCTCAGTTAAGGTGAGTGTTTGTGACTCGACTTGCATTCATTCTGCTGTCCAGCAAAAAATACTGAAGGAGAATGTACAGCCATCTTTTGGTGACCTCAAGCTGAAACCAAATTGGGTTCTGCAGCAGGACAATGATACAAAACACACCAGCAAGTCCTCCTCTCAAAGGCTGAAGTAAAACAAAATTAAGAATTTGATGGGGCCTACTGTAGACATGAATTCTATTGAGATGCTGTGGCATGAGCTTAAAATGGGCTTCATGCTGGAAAAGCCTACACCATGACTGAATGACAACAATTCTGGAAAGACCAGAGTCAGATCCACAGTGAGATTAATTTTCTAAGTTATCTCTTAATTGCAGTTGTTGCTGCTAAGGGTGACCCCGCCAGTCATTAGGTTTAGGGCTAATCACCTTTTCACATTGGACCATGTCAGTGTGGATTTTCCACCGTAACAATATCGTGTTTTATTTCAAAACTGCATTTTGTCTTCAGTTGAAACTGACAAATATTTTCATTGGTTTGATGTGACATATTTAAGACATTTATGACAAACAAAGTCACACCACTGCAGGTATGAGGGGCTGGTGACCAGTCCAGAGTGTACCCCTCCAGCACACCGCAACTCCGCCAAAAATAAGAAATCAGGAAGGGACCGAGTCTTTTCCACACATCCTGTCACTTCCACCAGTTAAAACAATCCACTGCATAGCTGGAAAATGCACACATCCTTCAAAGAAACACTTTCTCACAGTCTCGACACACACTTATACACTAATCCATCCCGCACAACCACACACGCGCACGCACGCAGACACACCCACAGGGGGAGGAAGAATGAGAGGGTGCTGTAGTAGGCTGGTTAGGTGGTGTTAATGAAGAGGTATAGCACCATAAATGTCAGAGTGGACGCCGGCCAAGCGGCCTCTGGACATTATCACACAGCTCACTGTCAGCTGGACTCACACACACAGAGGAGGGCGGGGGTGTGCACGAGGCCACGCCGTTACATATTGCACACATAAAAGTGTCAGTGCATATACCAAAAATATTTTCTGAAGTATTTAATATGCAAATCATATGCAGTGAATCTTTTAAAATTTGGTTTAGTATCGGAATGGCTCAAGCAAAAAAATATACAATGTCAAAGTCTTGCATTATCTGAGAATGAATCAGGACCACGTCTGAAGCGCCACTGGTGAGTAATTCCCTATTTAACTTCCAGGGAGCCTAGCAAACAGCGAGAATGAAAAGGCAGAAGTACACAGCACAGATGAAAATGGCAGACACAAAGACCACCCCCACAGATGACTACTCATACTACGCAGCATGCTCATACAACATTCAATATTAACAACCATTTACAAGGCAGGCAGGCAGTAGGCTACAGCAAAGTACTTGTCAATTAAAAACTTTCTATTAAATTCAAATATTTCCATTTTTAATGTCATTGTCATTTATGTTAATAATTAAAGAAAGTTACTTAAAATTGCCACATCAGCAACGCATTTTTGATAAATTAAATATAAGAAGTAAAATATACATCAGTGCAGAATAATTAGTGTAGTAGATATAAATATACAGCACTGGATTTTATTAATTTCATACTGTCCATCGCATACTTTTCCACTTGCACAAATTGGCATTTCAACAGAGCACCGCAAGTCCACACAACTGTATCCAGCTCTTCTTTGCATGGTAATAGTGTGCCTCAGGGTTCCATTTTAGGACCCCTTTTATTCTTTACTAATATAATACAGGGTAACCTTGGTTTGTTTCGTGAATTCATTCCAGACAAACTCTAAGTGAGCCAGCCGTTGTTGAGCTGTGTGTCCTTCCGTTCGTCCAGTTATTCTTCATTATAAGGTAGTTACTGTGATGTGTGCTGTTGGCCCTAGCAAAAAAACCACCAAATCCAAGTGTATGAGACATAATTGTGTGCTGTTTGCAAAATGAATACTATGTTAGTACTATATTTGACTTGAAACCCCGTATAAATAACTATATTTTTAAAGCTATGAAAAACATAATACCAATACAGGTTTGCATATATGAATTTTTCATTGCATATATGTAAGTGCTGCACACATGAAAACATGTAGAAAGTTATACCTTAGGAATAAATAAAGGAAAAAATACAATGAAATTGACTTGTGATATAATAAATGTGTGAAATTGTGATGCAATTTTTAAAAATGCCTACTTATATTGCCAAAATGGTTAAAATAATAAAAATCGTTGCTGAAAAATGTGCAAATGAATGTGTTGGAAAATATTGACATAACAGTAACGCTCACAAAAGTATTGCAAAAAAATTTAAAAGTATTTTATATTCCTGCTGTCTTTGCCAGGTAAAGAAAACATCAAATATTGAAAAATGAATACAAATACTTTTTCAGTTTTGGCTGAAGTATTTAGGAGAAAATGTTAAAAATAAATCTGAAGGGTCACAGCGCCAGCTCAAACGCAATTAGGGGATGAGGAAGGCGAGGTGACATGGAAACGAGAAGGATCATGTTGAACCTTTTCAAAACAGAAGAACCGGGACAGCGCCTACACGCGTGTGTGCGTGTGCGGGAGTGACAGCCTGTGTGTGTCTGTTGAGTTGTGAGGGTCCGACTTGGCGCCAGCCCGTGAGAATGAGCTCACGCTAGCGGCGTCCCATGTGCTGTTTCCACGAGAAAGGCGAGGCCGCACGCACACGTCGTCCCAAACTATGCACGCACACGTCAGCGCTCGCACAAATACTTGATAGGATGTTTTTAGTCACATGGGCGGGCGTGATCCACTTTTTACATACACTCTACGGCTACATTCACACTGCAGGGTAGGATTTGGATTTTTGGGTTTAAAATCTGATTTTTGTGTGGGGCTTGACATTACCAAACATGCGACTTGAAATGTGAACGCAACACGCCCAGAATGTGACGTGCATGCACTCGTGCGTTTATGGAAGTAGAGACCGCCGTGGCGTGTGATCCAGTCATGTGCGATACCATTGATTTCATTACTGATTCCATACTGGGTAAAATTCAGGCTGGTATCGGCCATACCAACTCAATACTACGTGCAAATTCATCTAATGTGTCTGGTAAATTTAAAAGATAGTGTGCAGTATTTCATATCATAGCATAAAGTAGTCATTTACTGATTTATTTTAAAAGTATATTGATTTACAAAATAGCCAAGCTAATATACAACATCAGAAAAAAATCATATACCTGAAGTATCAAGAGTATCACTATTTTGATTTCAGGATCAACTTTAAAGCATGAAGAGCTCGTATCGTAGATATCGAAATTTCAGTATCGATCCGCACATTACTAGCATGCTCTCCTTAACACGTTTGTGGCAATTTCAAAGATTTTGTGCAAAGGGAGTCAATATTTTCTCAAGCAAATGATTCCGTGTAGAAGAAGAAAAGAGATGGCAAGAATTTTGGTATAGAATTTTGTAGACAACTTCTTGTCACGTCTGTTCCAAGGTGTGTGGGGGTGCAGTGGTGAGACATTGCAGCACAATGTCAACAATGACAACACTTTATAAATCATTTTCGGATGAGAAGAACTTTTGGCTACACGGGTGACTACATGTATTCAAGTCTTCCCTGATAAACTACGTCTTTCCATGACTGCTTACCTTTAAGGTGAGTGTAAGCATGGAAAAACACGCCTTTCCATGACGTATGTGTGGGATATATGCCAACCGGGCGTTCACACTGCATTCGCATGGCATACGTATCCCATTTATATCCACATACCAATGAGACCTGAGTTGCATTTGAAAAAATGGGAATTGTGCTGTTCACACTGACATGAAAAAAATCGGACACAGGTCGCGTATGAGTAAAGAAATCGGGATTGACCTGCAGTGTAAACATAGTCTCACGCTCATCTAAGGTAGTAGATCCCATACATCACATCTGACATAGTCACATGAAGGATAGGGGCAGGAGCACACAAATTTGCATTGCTGTGTGAGCATGTGAATATCACGCTAGGTGAGCATATCCACGGAAGAAAAGCAACCCCCATGTCTGCAGCTGACTGCAAGGGTAGTTTGAATTTGCAATCTGTAGCGAAGCCTGCTGTTCTATTTGATTTCCAAAGCTGGTCTAGGGGGTGGGTACATGAGCAAGTGGCTTTGGTTTTTCCTTCATGATGTCAAGACGACGCAAATTCCAAACCTATTTACTACATGCGCTGATAGAGAAATGGCCATCAAACCAAAAGTCCGACTTCCTGTGCATTTTCGGAAGCCTTTTTTTGAACATGCATTTACAATACAGGCGCAGTGTAATGTATTAAAATGTGTGGGCCACACCCACACATGTTAAAATAATCACTTAAGGTTTGGCGAACGTTAAGGCCTCCCTAAATGTTTCATCTTCCAAGAAGAAGAAGAAAAAGAAGAGGCTAAAGGGAGGATTACGATGCTGACACAAAGACACACATGAGTGTAAGTACTGAAAGAGCTCGGCGTCATTACTAACAAGCTCCGCACCACTGCTGGAAAATATTTCCACCCGGCACGCGCTGGGAATAGAATGCTCATCGCAAAAAAGAAGGCTAAAATTTTCCGCCGTGTCGGCGTGTTAGCGAGAGGACGGCGAGGCATCGCTTAAGGTCACAAAGGCGGTCCGCACGGATGGCGGCGTTTTGCTTAATTAATGTCCTACACGCCGCCGCAACGTTAGGGTGATAAGACCGATCTCTTTTGGGGGCGCCGGCCCGTGTCTGATGAGGGTTTTCTATATTCTATACATTTCAATGGCGGAGACGCCCTCCACCTGATTTAGTCCGTCACGCCGTAAGATGGATCTACCAGCACCGCACCACGCGTCATACGTGTCCATACACAAACCTCTTCAACTACACACAGAAATACACATCTTTGTGATGATGATATTATATATTATATTATTTGCATCCAATCCTTTGGTCCCCTTTTCTCAGTATGAAAAAATAATATCAAAATAATCTAATTAGAACATAAATACCATTACTCTATTTATATTTAGAGTATATAGCTTAAGCGTAAGGAGAAACGCAAAAAAAAAAAGAAGTGGGAGACAAATTAGAAGCCTTGGAGAGAAACACTTGGGCTGTTCATCATAACAAGAGTTGGAAAGGCCATTCAGTGTCGGGTATCCACGCTGTCATGCTTTCTTGATGGCAAAGGCAAAAAAGCTTTCTCTCCTTGAACCACAGCCACACCTGGTGATAGGTCTTCTGTGGTGATCATCAAATAGAGGCGTTAATGGGAGCATTGCCTTAAACTGAAAGTTGGGCTTAGGTCTGTGCTCTCTACTTTATTTCCTATACTTAATAATTAATTAGACTTAACAGAGTAGTGCATACAGAGACGCTGCTGAACGCTGACCTCTTACCAAATGCAAATACTGCCATCTTGTGGAGTTCATAAAAAAAAACATCTAGAGGTTGCCTACAGCCACACCCTTAGTGTCAATGCTTTTGACATAGCACTAACTAGACAGTGTGCCCGACGAGGAGACCAGGCGGTTAAATGAACGGTGGCGTTAATGGTGGACATGTCCATCCCGAAGAGGAAGGATTAGTGAAACGTGAGCAAATGAATCACAACTATGCTTTTGAAAAAGTCAAATATGGGTAAAAAAAAAAAAAAAAACGGGGGCAGGTACCGTTTACGGCATAAGCAGGGATAAGCCGAAAAGAAAAGAAGAAGAGATACCGGTACCAAAAACGAGGTATCGTTAAAGTACTGGTATCGAGAAAAAAATCAACGGTACCGAGCACTGCTTGGGTGTGTTTGGATTGTGGCACAGCTACCACACAACCGGGGGGTAAAACCGTCAAGCATCCACTTCCCCCACTCAACCACGGCGTCTCGCTAACACCAACCCAACATGGGTATGTGTCTCGCCGGCATGACAAAGAACAGCACCCGGGCCGGCTGTCACTCAGTAATGGCCGATTTTTGACACAGTTCCGGGACGCCTCCTCCACCACCACAAACAACCTCTAGTGCCCGGGCCGTGACAATGCCCAGGCACCGGGACTCCCGGGTCATGCTTGCTAAGGAGTTCCAGGCTGGGCAACCTTGGCTTTGCGCTTATTTAGTTCAAGTGCTCAGACAGAGTGTTTGGGAATAGTGATGGCTATCAGATTAGACGGGCAGAAACGGTGCCTGTGCAAAACAAAATTTACATTTATGCCTTTTTTTGTTTATTCTCCTTCCTTTGCCGTTCCCATTCATTCTTAGCACAGGAAGTATTGGACATAAATAATGCCTGTAATTAACCACGTCCACGTTTTATATCTACATATTTTTATACCAATAGCAATATATATACAGTATATCAACTCTACCTGATGGCATTAGAAGTATCATGCCTCCAGCGGCGTTATCCACCTCCGCATGCGCGTTACACTTGTACTGCTGCACTGCTCATTACAATCGAATGATTTTCCTTTCCACTTTCTCATGCAGCCCAGGCCATTCTTACAAGTATAACAAATTACTACATAATATGAAATATGATAAATACAAACCATGAGACAGAATGTCATTTAGAGACAATGGTGTTTTGAAGAGTTACATCCCAAAAAACTAAAGCAGAAACCTTGCGGTGCGTGGCTTTGCAGTAAGTAAAGGGGTCGCCATCGTAACAAGCAAGCACGTTTTGGATACTAAATCACATATACCATCACTTGAATGTGTGTGCATGTATTTATGATCCACAGAAATAATGAAGAACCAGTCACCCATTACAGTGGACCATGTATAAACCAAGAGAGTGGGTAATGGGCTTGGACTATCAGTGTGTGTGTGTGTGCGCGTGCACGTGTATGTGCGTGTGTGGGTAAATGGCCGCTACTGCCTGGCAATGAATCTGCATGAGTGCATGCCTGCATGCCTGTATGCCTGTGTGTGTGTGTGGCTTAAGGGCCAAAGCACATCTGGATGGGAATTAGGGTGAATGAGGTGATAAATCAAAGATCCACCCCTGGTGCCAGCGAGGCTCCAGTCACTGAGCATGAAGGACATCTGAACATGAAAGCAAAGAAGGCCGCTCGGTCTCCTCGTAAGCGTGCATCTCCATCTCCATGCAAACATTTGGACTTGTTGTTTCTTAAGTTATTGCTGTTTTATTCCTTCACTTGTGTCTCATTGGCACTTTTCCTTACAAATGAACCACAACAACGGGATGGCGATGATGTGGGACGCGTACATGTTCGTTAATAGACACGTTTCCCCTCTTACTCATCAAACCAGCGGCACCCACAGAGGCGCACAAACAGTCTCGATTGTTCTGTATAATATGATTTTATGTCATCTTTTCAGACAATTAGAGTTCAAGTACACTGACAGGCAGCCTCTCCACAATGTTGTGAGGTGCACCTGACTAAGTTAGGTAAGTATCATTTGACACATATGATGTAAAATATCGTTTATCATTACAAACACACCCTTTTATCCAAAACCAACACCCAATACCACCTAAAAAAAAAAAAAAAAACAACCAGACTACCAGCATCATCCAATGCACAGCATAGACTTATTTTTATGGACATGCCTAAAAGACAAATTCTATGCAATGAGACGTGCAACAGTCACTAAATTGAGAGCAACCATTGAACGTGAATGCATGCAAGTACTAAGAGAATTATTTCATCATGTGTGCTATTCCATTACTTCGCGTTGTCGGCAGTGTCTTGACCAGAACGGACATTAGTTTGAGAACAAATCCACTGAATTATGTTTTTAAATTCTTTTATATCAATCCAATTATAATAAACACCTAGTTTACAATTACTTAAAGTGTATACACATTTCTTTGGGACACCCTGTATATGCAAATCTGCAGGATTTCTAACTGCATATTATTTTTTGAACAAAATAATGGCTAATATTTCCAAAATTGATATCTATTTATATCAAATTTCATGTAGTTATGTACAAACATTTTTTTTCTTTATTCTTACTGCATGCTTGGGGGGTATGATGTGTTCTTTTACACATTTGAAAATACTGTAAGAACGCCACTTATATAAAATGGGCTTATTTATTTTGTAACGCAAGAATCATGTCTACCTCAACAAACACTAACCGTCTAATCAAACTGAAATGAATCCGTTTGTATCGTTTGTATGTTTGATTTTTTAAAATTGCAACGAAATCTTTGTATCTAGATTCCAATCAATTTGTCTATCAGAAAGTGATTTACATCCCTACTTATTAGTAGTTAATATGAAATGATATTATTCTTTTTACTTTTTTAGGTTTAATGTGCCATAGGCCAACTAAAAAATAAAAATAATAAAACAGCCAATGGCGACATTCTCATTGTGAACACAATATTCATATACAGCATACCTATTTGTTTGTTCATATAGCGCAGACACAACAATGAACAACTCTGTGTCTGTCTCCTTTTTCTTCATGTTAGAGCCTCTTGAAGTACTGTGCTCCCCATGCTGGTCATGCACGGTTGCTTTCTGGTGTTGCTTCGTTCAAGCGCATTAACTTAACTATGACTGTTGGACAAACAGACACAAACTGAATGCAACAAAATGTGTACTTGGAACAGCAACATTGCAAGCATAGTTTTGGAAAAAGGTATGAAAAATGCTGTGGGTACTGCTAGTACATTGAAAGTGATGTAAACAATAACTGTGTCACATGAAGGCATTGCGGACAAGGTGGATGGAGAAATAGCAACGTAACCCCCACTGGGTTACAAAAAGATCTGGTATAATCCTTGAACCGTTAGTCTTCAACCCAACGCCAACTCACATTTCACGACCCGCTGGCCACGTGCACGGCAAACTCCTCACACATACAAAGACTACTGGGGTTGTGTGGCTCAGGGGTTTCCGTTCCCGTTTCCTCCATCCCAGGCACTGCTGCTGTGTCCTTGAGCATGACACTTTCCCTCAGGGAAGTCACCCACTCATGGACGCTCCATCGGGTAATGCATGACGGCTGCTCGGAGCTCCTCTTTTTTTTTTTTTTAAATCTCAAATCAGCACAGTAATTTTTTATTTTTTTTTACCAATAAATGTATTCAAACGGCAAGGAAGAAGGAGACCTGACGGAGTTACGAGTAGAGGATTTGGTGGAGTGCTTAGCTCAGCAATACTAGTCCAAGTTTTTGCATACAGAGAGTTGAAAAACTCCTGGCATCCGTAATCAGGGAGTGAAGGGACACATGCATTTAGAATAATCACATTATTTGTGCTAATGCTCAAGTGTAGTACTTAGCGCTGACTCTGCGTGCCTTGAAAACTCACATTTAGCCAGTAGAAGCACACAAGTCTCACGGAACTGTTCTGTGCTTTATATGTACAGTATATGTGGATCCTGTGGTAGGACATGATGCGCATGCAGGTCTTGGGAAGGAACCAAAGATCTAAAGCTTACGTGCAGTCTTACCTCTCTGAGCATGGGGTCGCTGATGGAGTTCAAGTTGACGGCACCCTCGTAGGTGAGATAGTAGAACACATTGAGGGCTCTGGTGGCCTCGGGCCCCTGCTGCTTGTAGCCGAAGATCAAATCGATCCACTGGTGGAGCTGGCAGGACACAAACTCGCTCTCCAGAGCCTGAAAGATGGATGAAAAGAAGACGTGAGGAGCATTGTTTTATGGTGAAACGCTTATACAATCCACATGATTTCTATCCAATCTGAAGAATAATTTACATCATGAAAAATGAAGTGGGCAGACACCCAAGATTACAACAGTGCACAGATTGCCGTCGCGGGTACGTGAATAAAAATGAAAAGCCGCTTGACTCCATTACCGCCGATTTACATGATGCCTTTGAAAGCCTCATGTGAACAGCCACAGTCAGTAGCAATTCCATCTAACCATCCTCTTCCGCTTAGCCGGGTCTGGGTAGAGGGGGCAGCAATCTCAGTAAGAAAGTCCAGTCTTTCCAGTCTTCAGCCACCTCTTCCAGTTCCATCAGGAGAACCCCAAGGGGTTCCCAGCCTAGCTGAGAGACAAAATCCCTCCAGCGTGCTCTAGGTATGGCCCGGGGTCTTCTCCCGGCTGGGCACTCGCGGAACACTTCGTGATTGAGATTCTCAGCGTCTGTCTGAAGATGAGCCCAGCCACGCTGCGGAGAAAACTAATTTCAGCAGCTTCTATCCACGATCTCGCTCTTTCGGTCCTGACCATAGGTGAGCGTGGGAAAATAAATTTAACATAAATTTAAAGCTTTGCCTTTCGGCTCAGCTCTCTCTTCACCACGACGGTCCGGTACAGCGACCGCATTACTGCAGACGCTGCACCGATCTGCCTGTCAACCTCACGCTCCAACCTTCCCTCACTCGTGAACAGGACTCTGAGATACTCGCTCTTCCTCCGTTTGAGTGCCAGAGGGATCCTGGGAGCTATGTTGTCCGGTGCTACAGTATATGGCCCTCGTAGACCTCATTTGACCTCCCAAGGCAAACAGGTCCTTGGCAGGTCAGACAAAAAGTGATTCAGAAGACCCTTATGAACAAAATCAAGAGACGGGACAGCACCTCGCCCGGATGTGGGATACCAGGGCCATAACCTGGAGCCAGGCCTGGGGGAGGGGCTTGCAAGCATGTTTAACTAAATGTATGCTTTCAAGAATAATGTGTCTTCTTTGAACCTTGTAGCCACTGTTGCTACGGTCCTTGAACTCACCGTGTGTGACGCGGTTTGAGACTAATGTGTACAATTTCCTCCAATGCTACCAAGACAGAAGTGTATTTTCTATTCTTCCTTTCTATTCGTCCTTGTTCACAAATGTTACTTATGTGCATAAATGCACAGGGTTGGAGTTTAATAATCATTTTTGCTTGGTGCATAACCTCATGCTGGATGTGCCCGTATGTCCATTTGGCTCAGTAACACGCCTCACTTTGAATTCATTTCTGTACGTTATGCGCCATTGTTTTCAGAATTGTTTATGTGTAAAATGACGCTGGCATTGTACTGATTATTTGTTGTTGCAGTCCAAAGCACAGCACAAGAGTGACATCTTCAAAATCTTTTGAAATATATAAGTCCGTGTGTAATTAATGCATATATTATACAAATGTCACTTTATGCCTGTGATGGCACGGATACAAACAATAGGATGCACAGGACAGAACCGTGAGGAACACCAGATGAAACAAAAACCGGGCTAGAGGATGAATTGTGCACAATGCCGTCCAACTTTGTACATTGCTGCTAAATAATAAAATCTGGCATCGTATAGCAACAATTTTGCTCAACTGCAAAATGTTACGCTCAAAGAGCAGCCATGTCTAAAACTTCACTCGTAGCTCCTGCGACACAAGGTGCCAATGGTTTCCGTTAAAGTGCAAAGGCCCAGTGCATCCATAACGGATCATGCGGGAGTGCGGAGCCATTGAAGTAGTTCATCAGGGAGCCATTGCACCTTCTGTCTTTGTTCTTGCTTCTGCCGTGTTGCTCATCCGCCGCAATCGGAGCGCTTTGCCTCCTCATTAGCCAGCCAAGGAGGGAAAAACATTTATGGTGGGCTCATAAAAAGAGGCAATTGTGTTAATTTGTGTAAAGCTGTCTGCACACAAAAGCCCTGTAAGCACGAACAAATTAGAATGAGACAGCCCTTGATTGTCATTGCTGCCTTGTGTCACATTAATTTGTGGCAAAACATTAGCCTGCGCTACACTTAAATGGCAATTTATATCATTTACATTTTTACGGCAGCGAAGAGCGCATCCTTCACTTAAATGTGACTTTTTGACAGCTCATTCCGACACTAATTCCTCCCCAATCTCTTAATTACTTGCTGGCAATCAGCGAGGAAACCACAGGAGACTGAAACTCTGGCACAGGACTGATTTTTTTTTTTTCCAAAACACTCAAGCTTTTTCTTCCTCTTTCAGGCAACTTGCAACTATTCAAAGAATCAGCATTTCATTCGTCATCTTTATGCCTTCTATACATTCACATCGGCCACTTTGTCGACCCTTTATTACTTTAGTAACCTTTTCTAAACTACTTTTATCTGAGACATTAATACTTTTATGTTGGAGTAGTTTTCTTTTTCCACTTTGTGCTTTAAGACATACTAATGACTACAATCATTGAACATATACTTCTATTAGGTTTTGGACCAATGTGAAGTAATTACAGTATTTGTTTGTATTAGTACTGGTATTTATACATGGAGGGTTTGTTTTGTCAAAATAAACTATAACGACAATTAAACATGATGGAATTCATTCATAGTGTGAAATAATCGAACAAATTGCCCGTTTATTCATTCTTTTTCCAAGGCTTTTTTTCTCTCATTGGACGCCACATGCAGGATTTGTGAGGTAGGATCAGACGATAAAGAAGCATCAGTATTGATGGGCCAATTACCAAATCCCCATTCACAAAGCCTGCTGGGTAATTAATAATTTAGAGTACCTTTATGTAAATTGGGATGGGGGTGTACAAAAGAGCGGTCCCAGGTTTCTCTTCTTTCCACGTGACACACTTTGGTCATCAGAGGGGATCAGCTTTCCAAACAATAGCGTGGAAGGTTTTATACACTGTATAAAAATGTTCCACTAATGACCATGTGTCTTTTGCAAAGCCTGTTTCGTTTTCCCTCCGAGCTGTCGTACGAACGCCAATGAAAATACACCGTGATGAGCATGCCCAGGCCGCGTCACATTACTTTCATGATTTGCCCTTTGAAGCGCTGTTCAATCCAAGGCCAAAAAAAAAACAAAACCAAAAAAGCCCAAGAGACCCACACAGATGGAGTTTGGCTCTGCGTCATTAAGAGGCACGGCACCCTTATCACTGAAGAACAGCTTCCATCTCAAAGGACTAATGATTATTAAACATCACCTTAGCAGTTGCACCAGAAACTTTTCCTGCTGCTGTTTTAGGAGTTTCTTGTGCTTTTTAGCCTTTATCCTGTAAAGATGTTAAGACAACACAAGTCGGCCCCTTCCTTATTTTTTTAGAGAAGAAAACTGATTCTTTTGCTACAATTACAACTTCATGCTTTGACGCAAGCCTCCACTTCATGGCGGCTGTAGGCAACCTTCCAGTGTTATGTTGATTAACAAGAAGATTTTTTTTTATTTTAGCAAGATGGCAGGAGCTGCATTTGAAGTATGACACATGGTCAACACCCAGCAGCTTTAACTACCTCTGTGTGCGCTTTAAAGCAGAGTGTGCTACACATCAACACAATTAACGCTGACTGAGCAGTTTTCTGGTTGTGTTGCTGCTGTGTTGTGTGATATACTTGACACAAATGACCATAAGGTCACAGAGAGCTTAATTTCCACTTCCTCATGCACTCCTGATAATTATTAAAGTTAAAATACTATTAATGGGTTTTGGATTTGCAATTAACATTTCTACTAATATCTTTTGGCAAATATGTGCCCCAGCTATAAAAAAAACCCAAAATGAATGTTATGTCTGTGAAGCAAAACCAAGAAATGTTCACGAATTGTAGAATGTTGTTAAAGAATGTTGGAGGGGAACAACAGCTGGAAGGTGCCAAAAGTTAGTTGATTCCATGCCACACAGATGTGAAGCAGTTATAAAAAACTAAATATTAGTTTAGTCATTCACAGGATTGCCAAATCCTAGGAAAAAAAGAGTTTGTACAAAATAGTTTTGACTTTGTAAAGTCAACGGCAGACACTGATATTTTTTTTAACACGCCCCTTTCACCTAATTGCCCAATTGCACAGCCTTAAGAACGTGCATATCATGAATGCTGGCTCTTGTTTGTTTTCTGAGAATCTACAGCACCTACTGGTAACTTGTTTGCCATGTAGCAATAAAAATATACTAATAACAGCGATTCATCTGGTTAGTCACATTGGACTGATATCATTTGGAACACTACTGTATGTGCTATACCAGGGGTACCCATTACAGAGCTCAGTAAGGTAGTATTTTATTATTACAATTTTTTTTTTACACTAAGGTAGTGCCGTCGCGTGTAGATGTCAAATTACAGCTGACATTAAGCCCCCTCCTGATTGGCCACACGCCAATAATGCAACTTTTATCTTCATTATTCCGATTATGGATAACCTAACTGGGCAGCTAGATGCTTATATATACAGAATAACAAAAGTTTTCCCTTCACTTGTAGCGGTTAGTTATGTCGAGAAAAAATAAAAAAAAAGTTGTTTCACGGCTGTGCTTTGCGTCATGAGCTCCACTACAGAAATGTGCATTTTCTCCAAGTTTGTTTTGTCAAATAATATTTCACAATGAACTGGAAGATGTACCCATTGCTGAGGGTATTTAAAATGTTGCCTCTTCGTGTGCAGCATGGTCGTTTGCATAATCCTTTTCATTTCTCGTATACAATATGTGTAATGTTTGGATAGCAAATGCTTACCGGACGTGAAACGAGACGTGTATTGTATCAGGAACGCTATGTAGCTATTTTCACTGACATACTACTCAGTTTATGTACACGACTGAGGAATTTTGTGTAATTCCCTTAATGGCCAAATTGATTGGAAGGGTGGATTACTAAATGATATCAACTATTTTGATGACCTGTGAACCTTGAAAATGTGAATGTGAAATACTAGTCAATAGTATTTTGTTTTTGCAGTTAGATTTTATGTATGCAAAATGTTTTATAGCAAACGGTAAATCATTTTGATTGTGTGCACCTGAAATACATGTACATAAATGTACATATTTATAAATATAGTAAATATACAACGGCGGCCAAACTATTAGAAGATTTCCGGTAGTTGTTGAATTAGCCATTAAAATACAACAATAAAAAATCAAACAAATGCAATATCAACATATCCTCATTATGTTGAATGTATGAACCACCCTAAGGAGACTTAATTTTGCTTACAAAAATTAAGACAGGCCAGTGTCAGAATGTCATGCATCCTCAACCCCTCCAGCAAATGTGGGGCAAGTTGGAAAAAAAACCTGCTCTTGCAGAGTGAAAGGAAAGCTTGCGTTGCAGGAGGCATTGGATAACATCGTTGTTGAAGTTGTCAGGAAATGACACTGATGCTCGGCTGACATTGCTGCAAAAGGTGAATGTAACAAATAATAAAAACAGCAGCGCTCTCTTCACTTTGTTGTGTCAACATTTTGGAAGGAAATGATGTTTTGGAGGAATAAGGTCAATATTCTCAGATCCATAGGGCGTTAATGAATCCATACATTTGGCCACCACACTGTAATCATTCTCAGTGTTTATAGTAGGAGGGAGATCTCTGGGACATATGAAAAGGAGCTGAAAAAGTGTGAGCTATATAGATACATGCATAGCTTATTTATTTACATATTGGCCACAATTCATTTGAAATCAAATATCAAAGATCAATATGAGATATAAAAATGTCTACTCATTTATTTTGAAAAACATGTACCGGAATGGCCTGTTTGCCCTTTTTGCACTGGACAGATTGAGAGAAAAGTATTCACGTTAATTCATGCATTTGTTGGTTAAGCCTGTGAAAACCACCTTAATGGTGACATTACTATCGACAGTAAACATTGAAAAAAATCCTGCCACAGCAGCGGCAGTCCACCTCCAATGCAGTCCACAACCACAGCTTCATAAACTCCTCGGGGAAACCCCAATACATTTTTAAGATCTTGTATAGTGGTATTTGACACATTTTATGATCATTTTCTCAGGCCAATTTAGACATTTGAAGGCATTCCATTGAAAGGATTGGATAATAAACTTTATAAGACCTTGTGGATACCCTGTAACAACCTCCTTCCCACTTATTCTCCCCTGTCACTCCTAAAATCTTGAGGTTTTTTCTTCTAGTCATTCAATCCCTGGCATCAAGTCCCCAAAGTTGACAAGCGCTCTGATTAAAGGCCGTATTGCTATGCCGTAAATGAGAAACCCACTGTCACACTGAAGCAAGCCTGAACTGAAAGGGCTTCAAACGTGTATGACGTAAGGAACAAGAACCCTCAGAGGAGCTAACCAACCATTTCCTTTATTCACATGCACCACATGAGTGCCGTGTGTGTGTGTGCATTGCTCCGCTAATTAGTCAGGTCACAACTGTGAGAGTTGCAGTCGCTGGCAAGTGGAACCTGAAACCTTAAAGCAAACCTTGCTTCTCTCCATCCTCGTGAAGAAAGACAGAAGAATATCAAGGCGCAGAATGAGCAGTGAATGGGCAAGAATCGCTCTTCATAACAAACATGTCACAGCGAATTTGCCCTCAGCTGGTTGTAAGTGGTCCAATTTACGGCACAGACTACCACGTAAACAACACTGATTGAGAAGTAAATGGGCAAAACTAATGGTAGCGACTCATACACATGCAAACACTGCCAGCTCCTCTGGCAGTCATGTATGGAATCACAGGAGAGCCAAAATTAAAAGGGAATATATGTAGAAAAATAAAGAAAACCAATAATAAAAAAAATACAAATGTAGTCATATTCTTTTTCTGTAAATGTGTTCAGAAGAAAGGTTACATACACAGAAAGTAACGTCACTATCACGCCACCATGGACATACTTTTTGCGAACGTCTTAGACGTTGTAGTCCAGATCCAAAATGCCGAAAAAAGCAGCTAACAGGTTGGATGGGACTAGTCACCCTGGCAAAATGACCCACCCACAGCATTGTTTTGCCTTTGCTTTTACTCGCCAGCTTGTATGGAACAAATGGAAAAGACAAAACAGAAAAAGCAACAACAACATGGTAAAGACAAAGACAACACAGGAAAAGCAAAGACAAAATGGAAAAGACAAAGTCAATACAGGAAAAGCAACAACAACATGGAAAAGAAAGACAATACAGGAAAAGTAACAACAAAATGGAAAAGACAAAGACAACACAGAAAAAGCAAAGACAAAATGGAAAAGACAAACACAGAAAAAGCAAAGACAAAATGGAAAAGAAAGACAACACAGAAAAAGCAATGACAAAATGGAAAAGACAAAGACAACACAGGAAAAGCAGAGACAAAATGGAAAAGACAAAGACAACACAGGAAAAGCAGAGACAAAATGGAAAATACAAAGACAACACAGAAAAAGCAACGACAAAATGGAAAAGACAAAGAAAACACAGAAAAAGCAAAGACAAAATGGAAAAGACAAAGACAACACAGGAAAAGCAACGACAAAACGGGAAGGACAAAGACAATACAGAAAAAGCAACGACAAAATGGAAAAGACAAAGACAGAACTGAAAAAGCAACGGCAAAATGGAAAAGACAAAGACAACCCAGAAAAAATCAACAACAACATGGAAAAGACAAAGACAATACAGGAAAAGCAAAGACAATACAAAAAAGCCAAGACAAAATGGCAAAGACAAAGACAATACAAATATGACTGAATGAGAATATTTTCTGATTATAGTCTTTATATTTCCACGTGTATTTTCTCTTACTTTTGTCACTTCTGTGATTCCATAGTCAAGTAACATAAGCACATGATTGGACCCCGGCTGGGTTGTGCTTAAAGTAAAAGGATTGTATCATCTTTAGAGAAATGCTCAATGACTTATGGACAATTAGTTGCCAAGTCCACGCCGTGGAAACCTTTCGGGCCCTAGTTTAAGGAGGGAGGCTGACGGGTACAATGGGGCCAGTCCATATATACATCGAAAACATTCCATCCCTTCTACGCTCATCACCCGTGTCTTCCTTAAAGGTATCAGTCAATGTTTATTTATCCATTTCATTACAAACTGGTATGGATTTGGTTTTGTTTTCTGCATGTTAATCTATATTTATTCTCTATTAAAATCTAAAACATTTCTTATGGGGAAAATTTGGTTTTCGTATATTTTGATTGTCGTTTGACTTTTTGGAAAGGTTCCACTGTATAGCTTTTCCTATTGCTAATATACCGCTTTTTAAATGTTTAATATATGTAACTGGATGTTTTTGCTTCAAGATCAATCAAGTGTATCAATGGATATGCTGTTTTTTTGGCAACGAGGCTGATTAGGTCGCTGGCTTCTGTGCAGCCCTACAAAGTTCAACGGAAGCAGAAATACAACAAGAGCCCATTTAGCAGGAGCCAAGATAAGAACACAGATGTGCTGGACCGACAATGACAAAGACGAAGACGGTCCACCACCGCAAGGAGCAGCTTCACGTTGAAGGATTGCATGGAGGAGTGAAGGCAAACAAGGGAGAAGAAGGACAGCATTAGCGGGTGAGCGTGTCAGCAGCACTAGATCAGCACATTTCTCAGGCTGATGTCCCAAAAAAAGAGAGGAGGCTGAAAGATGGACTGCGGGGGCAGGTCGTAAAACATCACAGTAAACATGTCCGCCTTTACGTATGACAATCCTCCACCTCCTTCTCCTCCAGTGAGCGCTGCCTGACATTAGCCAGATAAAACTTAAATGGTTCCCATCCAACCACCAGGAGGAGGAGGAAGATGAGCTAAGGTAGGCTGGGATTTTCACTCACTCCGTCTTTCACACGTGTGTCTTAGTGGTTAGCGAGGGAGCGCTTGCAAAGAGCCTCCCCAACAAAGACGGCATGGACACTGGCAGGAATGACCTTGGATAAACAGACGTCAAGGGTCCTTTTTACGTCCAGTATAGGGTTAGGGTTAGACCCAACCCTCAACATTTCCAGAAAAAATATACAGTGGAACCATCGGTCATCATTCCTTCCAGGAGGTCCGACTCCAAGCCAATATCCTTTATCAGGCCTGTGCAAAATTACGAATTTCAACATTCAATTCAATGGATACATTTGAATGTGATTGACTCCACCTCAACAGTGAGAATGACATACATGTTTCTTCCAAATGGAAGTACAGACACCAACATTAACATACCCCGTCATTTGGGAATGTTCAGCAATTCATCCTCATTGCATAGTGACAAAATAAAACAATGTCTTGTTATCATTTATTGAAGTACAGTGGAACCCTGGGATACGAAAGGTCGAGGTGAGTCGGACTATGTCGAGTCTGAATGTCACAACATCTCGCTCGAGCCAGGGTGCCCAACCCCACCAGAGAAGTGGCGTTCAAGGTCCCGAGAAGCAGATTTGGCTGCCAAAGATCAGGTCGCCCAGGTGCCCAACCCTAGACCGCCACCCAATACACAAAGCACATGACCCCTACGGTTGGCCCCGCAGGTGGTGGGTCTACAGGTGGAAGATCCTGTATGGCTTCTGCAGGCTGGCTCCGAGGTGACACCCCAGTGTCCCATGTCCAGACGAGTGCTTCCCTCATTGTGTTCTTTCTCGTAGGGTTTTCTGATTCACTTTGTCTTTTTCAATTTTGTCTTTCTCACAATTTTATGAGAATATACTTGGAATATTATGGGGGGAAATTGCATTTGAACAATATATAATTGAATTATAAATTTTAAAAAAACAACAACATTTTCAAGTTGTAATATGAGAAACAAAACAAAATCACAATATTTGGAAAATTAGCTTGAGAATTAAAATCAACCCAAAACCTCAAAAACACACAAAACACG
>QODF01000083.1:427517-484622 GCA_024372805.1 Oostethus manadensis
GTTCTTCCACCCTTCCCGCTGTCCAATCGAAGTGTGCGGCAAGGCCATTAGAGGCAGAGCCCGGCATCCAAAGCGAGCCAAACAGCCCATTAAGTCTTTCACTCTAAGGTTCTCCTCAAGCGCCACACTCATCCCTCTCCTCGCCGTGCCAGCTGACACCCTCAAATGCCAGCTATCTGTCACCAGTGCAGGCCTGTCCACCCACGCATCCATGTCGCTACCTCATCCTCGTGTCCTTTAGCAGTAGAAGAGTTAGCATATCGACAAACTATTTTTGGGGCTCAGTTACCACCTGCATTTGCCCAAATCTTGTTAACAATTATGATTAAGCAAAATGCAGAAACAAATTCCTGTCATGTTAAGTATAACAAGTTCCTTCACCAGAAAAAAAAAACTTCCATTTGAATTACGAAGAATTCATCTTGACGACTTCCTCTCTGCTAAACAAGGAAACCTCACGTTGGTGTTGGAAGCGAGTGCGAGACGGCTGCTTGTACCTGCCGATTGAGCCGCACAAACTCTTCGGGGGTCTTGGCCCAGGGTGGCAGCTCCACATCAGAGACCACGGTGCCGTCCTCCATCACTCCCAGGTTGTACATGTTGGCGTTGACAAACATCTCCGGGAGGTAGTAGAACTCGGGGATCAGCTCCTGCACGCGGACAGCACAGCGACACGTTAGAAAGCGAAACATTCATCCTGAGTCAAATGTTCAACCTGTCAGTACACACAATGTTTAAAAACAGGACGGAATTTAAGATAACCATAAACATTTAAATGTTGAATTCTTCCCACCAGGGCTAGGCAAAATTCACAACTGAATTTTGGGGCTCGACAATTGGTTCCAATGGTGGGGGAGAGGAGTTTCAACTCCCTCCTCCGGGAGAGCTTTAACTATGGCAGTGGACATTGAGTCCGACTGGGCGATGTTTCGTGCCTCCATTGCTGTTTGTGCGGCTGATCGGAGCTGTGGCCGTAAAGTGGTCTGTGCCTGTCGTGGCGGTCTGTGATTTTCTGCTTAGGTGGCTGACCCCGTGACCCGACCTCGGATAAGCGGAAGAAAATGGATGGATGGATGGATATATTGACATTTGTAATACTGTCACAGCAATATGGAAAATGACAATAAAAGCAAAAAGGACATCTGTCCTCATTAATTTCGTCAAACCATTCCCCCAACACTGCAGTACTCCATAAAGTTCCATAAAGGATGATGTTATGTAAATAATACTTTGATATTCAGGGCTAGCGTTCTGTTGCACAAAAGTAAGATTCAGACATCCAGGATAAATGACTGAGCTGAGCTCAACCAACCCAAAGCAAGAAATTTCGAGGCTTAACTGCACGAACCCCAAACCAGGATGAGTAGACACGGATTAATCAAGCAAGGTGAAACCAATCCCGCCTTCTTGAAACAGACTCTGCTATTAATCAGAGTCACTGATTCCCCATGGCACAGAGGGCGGCATTCTTTCCCTTGACAGAAGCGGAATTTCTTTTAGAGGACACAAACAGAGCAAATAAAAAAGGCAATGGCACCATGGTCATAAAGTAAAGAGAGAGAAAGTGTGGCAAAGTAATGCAGAGACAAGTTGCAATACTATGTGTGTAAGTAGTGCACAAATACACACTTACTGCTCTGCTGAAAGCATCATAATTTAAATCCAAACAGTTCATTAACTTTGTTGCTTGTTTAACAAATCAAGTGTAGTTGAATGTGATAACAATGTGTAGTGGGCAGTGCGGTAATTCTTGCTTTATATTTATGGTAAGTTAAGGGATGGGATGAAACAGAACCTGGACCTTAGCCTGGTCTGGAGCAGGTATACATCTCCATGGTAACTTATGGCAGAAAATATCCCACTATCCTACTTTTATCCAAGCTTAATCCCTTATCCCACGTTTGTGCAACGGGCCCCAACGATGCTGCCTCAGTGACGAAACATTTGACCATCGCATGCAACAACTTCAGCCTGTAATGTACTTTAATACATAATGCCGTGTCAGTCCTGTGCCACCACAGATGACGACCACCATAGAACTGGAAATTAAGCCAAAGCTGTAACGTAGCAATGAATGCATGTTTTTCTGTCCTGCCTGCACAGTACAACATGGCTGAAGTCAAACGCTGAAAAAACCTTGATGGATAAAGTAAACTGGCCTAAGAGAGTTATTTTTACGTTAGTTTTTCCCTGGTAAAATTTCAATAATTCAAAATAAACTCAAGACTAAGGGCTTACAAAAATAGTTCAGACATAAGGCGTGCTTGTCCTTTTTGCTGGTATTTTGCTGTGGATTCACCATGTAAGTGGCAAAATAGGAACAAAGATCATGTTTTGAAATATTCTTTATGGAGGGCGCTAACTTCTTCTTACACTTGTATGACAGTGAAAAAGGTTACTTAAAACACTAGTTTTATGATGGCCCACAGTTTGACCCTGGACTGGACAATTTCCATTACCCATCATTTCCATGATGTGCCATGTGGAAATCCATCCAATCTAAATCCAAACAAACCTGTGATGTAACAGACATGACTGACGCACATCATTACCGAAGCTGCTGTGTGGTATACAAACAATGCATATACTTTTTTACTGCCGTGTACTCTTTCACTTTTTACTGCCATTTCACTGCAATGTCACCACGTGAGACAAAAAAGGAAAAAAAAAAAAAGTTCCCCACATTTTGTTTACGGAATTCATTTGGTGTATCATGCAGCTTGTGCATGGAAAAGAAAGAAAGAAAAAAATCAAAGAGGCGGTGCCTGAGCAGAACTAAAGAAAGCAAACATCAGCTGAGGAGCAGGAATGAAGAAACACAAACACGGCTTCCTCGGCAGGCGCTCATCAAGGCAGTGAAAACAGCGACGCAAATGAGCAAGCAAACACAGAGCTTAAAAAAAGCACACAACTTCCTCACTTCTGAAATCTGCTGGCTACGCTGGAGCTGACCTCTAACTAAAAGGTCAAGCTCTTAACGAGAGCCCCCCGCCCTTGGGGGGTTCACTGGCTGCAGAATCCTGTAAGTGCGCGCACACACACACACACACACACAAGCAAAAAGCTTGAGGGCTTTGCGTGGCTCCACAAACCTACCTTGCATGTGCAATGGCCCTTCTGCGGGGCCGGTCAGAGGCCAGCCCCTCTGATCCCAAATCCTGTCCTGCCATGGGTCACTGGAGCGCTCCCTGGCCCCCATGCTCAAGCCCCCCCACCACCACCCTTTGCTACACGTCCACTGTTGCTACCTCCAACCTCTGATGCCTCTAGGCTGAGGCTGGGGGTCAAGGGATTGGGGAGCAGGGGGGTCAGCCTAGCGTCACCCAGGCTAGAAACACATTCAGTCTGGGTGTTGTAAGCCTATTATCACCCCTTCTTTAGAAAAAAAACACCACCAGGGCTTTTTGGCCCCTGGCAGGCTTTAATGCTAAAAGCTAAATGGTGTACTTAGCATACTAAATTGAAACATCTCCTTGCTAATTCCGCTTTTAGAAAATGAATGAGAGCATCCAAGTGGAAAAAAGTCGACTGATTTGCATTGAAAAATCTGCACATGCAAAAAAAAAAAATCCAGCTGGACGTGGAAACAAAAAAGTGATGTGGTCCAGATTTCCTTGTTGTTTTGATCTGAGTCCTCCTGATTTGATCTGCTTTGACGGGTCTAGACTAAGGCAGCAAACGAGGGCCTTTCGCAATCAACGCCGTAATACGATCCATATGTTTTATCAAGGGAGGGGACTTGAGCACAATCAACTGCAAAAACAAAAAACAAAAAAAAAACACCACCTTGTGTGCCCCAATATCCGATCGTGTGACCCACCGCCAAGAGACCTTTAGAATCTTTGCTTTGACATAGAAAGTCTGAGTGCAGAGTTTGGGGGGAGCGATTAAAAGCATGCTACCACCATATACCAGTCTGGCTCGGTCTTCTTTCAGGCACCGCAGAGTTTGGGGGCCTGACGGGGGAAAGGATTGAAGTTCAGGTTGTAAGCCAGCTGAATCAGATACAGATGAGGATTAGTCTTCCCGCTTTGATCACAGGACCAGGAGGCTTTGGACTGGATGATGATTGGTAGTGATTGGGCATTTTCTTACCAGTCTTTCCATTCTTGCTCCACCTTGACTAAAGGAATATCCCATCGGGACAGCCTCTGGAGGTGGATTCGCCCTCAATAGAAGATAACACCCCCCTTTTTCGTCTTCATGACTCGGCTACTTTGATCACCATCATCTTCAAACAGCATCACAACTCCTACACCGTTTGTGCTAACGGCCTTTAAGACATTTTTCCCCACGGGTCTGTGTTTGTGTGGGTGAGTGACAGCAAGAAAAGCTCTGACTCGCGTGGTAGCATGTATAAATCTTCCAACTGTAGGATGACCCGTTTGGAGAAAAGCACCAAAAAGCTAAATAACAGGATCAGGATGCTCTACTCTAAATTCTCTAGTACCTAAATTCCTAATTCTCTAGACTCTAAATTCTAGTACCTCAGTACCAGTACCTTAAATATCTAGTATGCTAAAGACTCTTGGGTTAGGTGAGGTTGACCACATGAAGATCAAGACACTGCAATTCCCTGGAAAAGTTCCACAGCTCTTTTCCAAAGACTCCACTTCCACTGTATTCAGTATCAATCTCATTCAAGTTCAACCCGCCTTGTTACTGCACAAATGCAGGATTTTCGACAGTACTGTACCTTGACATCAGATGTGTCTCTCTGACAGTTCTTCCAGGCTCGGGACACCGAGGAGAAGGTGCGGTCAGCGTGGTCAAACTTGCCTCCTTGGAAGTTGAGGAAGAATGTTGTGAAGGGCTCCTGCGGATTGCAAAAAGATGTGCTTTCAACGCCTCCAGTCAAGCATCCATCCAGCATCCAGTAGCTTTATCCATACAAATATATTATGCTGGTGTACTAGTGTGTTTGGGGTCACTGTCTTGTTAAAACATCCATTTCAAGGATATGTCCTCTTCAGCATAAGGCAACATGACCTCTTTTTTTTATTTAACAGAAGGACTTTGCGGGGGATTCTTGTAAATAGATTAGCTTCACACAGACGTCTTCTAACTGGCACAGTACTTACATGTAACTCCAGACGGTCTTTGATCACCCAATACTATTCACTGAAAATGACTCTCAATATGATTGTCTAAATAGTCCAGCAATGCCATCAGCTCAGAACTGGCAAACCAGTGGGACCTAGTACACCAATCTACTCTCTGGAGAAGTCTGGCCAGAAGTGGTCTATATGGGTGAGTTGCAGCCCAAAACCCATTCCTCTGACATGGAGGCCAAGCAGCTCAGCTATGCACAAAAACATAGCAACTGGGGTGCATAAACATGGCTGAAGGTGCTCTTGACTAATGAGTCAAAATTTGAAATATTTGCTGTAGCAGAAGGTGGTTCTGCTAAGGCAGAAGGGCTGGAGAAAGTGTCTGCAGGGTGAGTGACTGTGAAACATGGTGGACGTGCCCTGCAAGTTAGGGGCTGCATTTCTGCAAATAAAGTTGGAGATTTGGTCAGAACAAATGAACAAATGTCATGCTGAGAAATACAGACCTATCCATCACGGATGCGTACAATGGGACAATGTCATGGGCCCTCAAAACAGCATCAATTCTTCTAGGTACAGTATACTTGCACAGGCTGTCCCAAATCCTGCTGTTTTTTCATGTAATCCCAGACCCACTCAATAGTGTTGATACCAGGGCTCTTTGGGGGGCATGCCATCACTGCTATTACAACATTGGTTCTGTTGCTGCTGTGCAGCATACTATACAAATTAATACCCCATTATCTGAGAAAATATTCCCTTGAAGAGTACTACTGTATTATTTGGAAGAACACATAGGATATGCTGAAGCACGATGAAAAGCATTCATTGTCGGGTAACTTTTGTGCATGGAAGTGTATGTAAACATGCAGCAAACAGCAGTAATCCCAGCGAGCTCCTAAAGCCAATAAAGGCTGTGCTGCTGATGCATTTCTAATCATGTATAATCTTGTTAGGAGAGATCAATATTCTACACACTACAGCCCCCAAGTGAAATGGCCACTATATGCTGGGTCTCACTGATACGGCAATATAAACATATCATTTATATGACGCAGAGGAAAGGCTTCACCTTGTGCTTCCTGTATCGTTAAAATGCATTTGAGAGTTTTAAGGTAAGCTTACGTGGTAAAGTGGCCTTAGAATAAGCCTGCTAATGATGCCCTTGGATCAATGAGGCAGCTCCACTGGGACTCGCTGACAATGTGAGCTACTGGCCAAATAACACAAGATAAAAAAAAAAAAAAACATAACTGCTCATTGGAAAGAGAAACTTAGTAACCTCCCGCTCCCCTGAGGGCAGTATGACTAGATTGATGGCGTCCACTTGGGAAGGACTGTATTGTGTGCACAACCAACAACACCGCGCTCTTAGAAAGCAATGAAATGCTAATGCTGCCTTCAAACACCACTTACGATGCGCAGCAGCCACATGAGCGTGAAGCTGGAGGTGGAGTAATGGGTGCCGTAGTGGAACTTGGGCACCTGGTCGTCGTCCCACGACTCGTAGCGGTCGGAGAAGAAGGCGGCCCGCTTGGGGTTCAGAGCGCCAATGGGCTGTGGAGGGATTGAAAATATTTTTTACAAATTGGGAAAATGACTTATCTGTATATTGCATAACAACCAGACAAACATGTTTTTTCTTATGTTGTGAATGCTAATGTGGAAGTAACTCCACCAAATGATAAGCACATTACACTTCCGTCTGTCTGGGAAACAAACAGCAGCCTTTTGTCTATTGGCGGTTATTTAAATCCTCATTTATAGGAATCGCTATCAGGCTGCTTCGATTTTTATGAGTCCTCTGTTGGCTGCGCCTTATTCTCTGCTCTCTCTCTCTCACACACACACACACACACACGCACAGGCAGTGGATCAATGGTAATGGAATGATGGGCTTTTGAGGGCCTAGCGGGGAGTGGATCAATAGGATCTCTTTCATATCATAGGCCCCCTGTCACTGCAGGACTGGTGCTTGTGTATTGATTGCTACTGCTGTTACTGTTGGGAGTGTGTAATTGCATGCTTTTTACTGTGTGTGCGTTTGCACTTTTTGTCTGTGCGTAAAGTGTGCATCTTTGCTTGTTATTTTTTCCAACGGCGCTCCGCCGTGTGGATTTACACAGTGCCGCAGTGTGCAGCGCCGCCTTGACAGTGATACACTGTGGCTTCCTTGGGGGGCGGCTGGGGGAAAGGGTGGTGGGCTGGGGGTGAGGGTGAGTACACACAGTGAATTATACATCACACCCATTGGTCTGATTTATAACCCTAATAACGGCCGACTCATTAAAAAAAGAAAAGGCTGAAGAAGGCATATAAAATAAGAAATACTGAAAGTGCCACAGTGACACACCAAGGGAGGGTGAGGGAGGGGGATTGCGGCGTAAGTGTGGCGTGCACAACGTTGTTAATGATTCCAAGGGCAGGTGTGTGCCGCTTGCAGTAGCAAGGAGCAGGAGAGATGTGAAGTACAAATTGGGCCAATAAGTCACGAGGAAGAGGCGCGTCCTGATAAACGAGCCAATCTTGTACTTCTAATTAGAGGCCAGAATTAGCGAGACAAACGCTGCTGCTGTAAAGCCACAAACACAAATGCATCTCGGATCAGTCGGCTTCCCTACAGACGTGAAGTCATCACGTAAGTCATTCAAAGCAGAACTACTACCTACGAGTACTTTTACCTCATCCCTTCTTAAATTCAGCATGAGTCAAATATATGTATTCTTTACGTGACAGGATCACGCTGCTCTTTTTAGGGCCTGCTGGAAACATTTCAATCAAAGATCCTTTGACAGGAATGTGTGCTGTTTTTTGGAATCTGCTGCAAAACACTTGCTTAAACAGGTCTTAAACACGCTCTGCTGGGAAAACACTAGTCAAAGACTCTGTAAAGAAGGGCGGCCCTCCACTGTTTTTAAGGAAAAAGAAAAAGATACCCTACATGACAGAAGCCCTGTGCTGTTTTTAGGAATCCGCTGCAAAAATGCTAGTCAAAAAACCTCTACATAGACAAGAGCCGTCTGCTGGAAAAATCTTCTCATACGAAAGGAATTTTCTGCTGTTTTTGGGAATCTTCGATAAATATGATTTTGAGTCCAAATGAAGTATTCTTTGTGTTTGGGCACATGTATGACTGATTGACAAGTGACACCATCAATCACAGAGGGCTTATTATTTTTCTTTCAGGGGGTTTAAAAGGTCCAGTTGTAACAGTGAAAGAGCTTGTCTGCAGGGCCGCCGGGGGGATAAACATACGGGCCACTCGTGGTTAAAAAAATCAAAACGCTATTAGCAGATGTGGTTAGCGAGGGACGAAGGCTGCGCTCCATAAATAAAGCAAGAAGTGTCGCTATTCTTCCTTCTCTTTCGCTTGGAAAAGAACAACATTTGCTTTGTGATGTCCGTCCCTAACGGAAAGACATGTTTAAGAGGGGATACGTCCAGCGTGTGCTTATCAAGGCCGGTGGTAGTGCTGATGGGGGAGGGGGTGCCTGCGTCTGATGTCAGCTTGAGGTTAGACTTTATGATAAGAAAGCCCCCTGGGGGTCACGATGGGCCACAGCGGCAGCAGGGAACATAAATTGAGTGTGGATTCTTTTGTTTGTTGCCAGGGGGATGATTTGATGACACGCGCTGCCGACTCACACGTTGCTGATAATTTGGCATCTCAATGTCACGCTGCTGCCTTCCACATGACCTGCTTCTGTACAAGACCACCGCCCACATTAAGTACAGTAGATGAAGGTGAGGCGGGGTGGGCGGCTTTCTCTTTCAAGTCACTCATGACATATTTTGTTCTTTCATCCTTCATTATCCCCTGACGTATCCTTACATATCCCTTAATGACATATACTTACATATACTTTAATGACATATCCTTGCATATTCTATCATGATATATCCTTACATATCCTTTAATGACATATACTTACATATACTTTAATGACATATCCTTGCATATCCTATCATGATATATCCTTACATATCCTTTAATGACATATTTCATTTGGTTTACGGTTTTTATGACATAATTATAAAGATTGTCTTCACAGTAGACTTTCATACTTGAATGTGTTTGTTTTGAATGACTCTTCTGTTGAAAGAAAATTTTTCAAATAAACTTGCAATGCAGTATGTATTATTTTGCACACGTCAAATGCATCACACATATCAGCTGACATTAGTTGATATCAATATTGCGCATAAATCCAATATCCGGCATCTTTATCGCCACATAAAACACATAAGTTCAGGTTTATAATATTGAAATACATTTGAACTGATTTAGTGGTAACAACAGAAAATGAGTGCAGTGCCTGCCTGCGTGAAGTCTTGGTTGAGGAGGAAGGTTTGTTTATTTGCACTATTCTTTTGAACTTTATTATTATTGAAATATTATTAACATCAATGATCTTTTTATTTTCTATCTTCCCTTAGTGTGATTTTTTTGTCTTGTTAAGCACACAAAAAAAGCTTATAAAGTTTATGTATGCATTCATAAACTTATTAATAGAGAAACTCTACAGCTGACCCTCGGAATGCTTCTGCAGTCAAACTACTCAAAATTCCATCTAAAATCTCAAACGAACAGGACGAGAGAAAATGAGACATCAAATGACATGACAGTCCATCAAAATGGACTAGTGATGGAGCATCCTACCTTGGACAGATCTCTAAAGTTGCTGGGTAGCATCAGGTCAAGTGTTTCTGCTTCGTAGTTGGTGATGACCCAGGGAAAGACCGGGTACTGGTTCAGGTCGTTAAAGGTCCGACCTGGAAAGAGGAGGAGGTGATGACGGCCAGAATCGAAAAGAATGCTGAGACAGTGGGCGGGTCCTCACCAGAGATGGTGTTGAGAAAGATGAGATACTCGAAGTTGGAGATCTCACGACGTTGCCAACGCTGAGTCATGTTGGAAGCCTTGAACAGCTGCTTTGGCGTGGCCAGAGAAATACGCCTACAAGAAAACAATCATACCATCAAACCCACATACGATATGCTGTGATGCATTTCTGCTTGGCGGCACATCGCATATCTTCATTCACGTCAGAATTGTAGCACATTTCTCCAGCTAAGATTTGTTTCCACTTAATAGTGCCGTCATTTCTCCACAAAGACCATGGCCAGTCAGACGGCGCCATCACTAGGGGGCGTGTTTGCACGGTATCGACATGGGTGCCTGCTTTCTGGGGGATTTATCGCAATTGCATTTGGAAAACACCCAGACGCAAAAGAGGACCTGTTTAACTTTTACTAGATAGTCACCAAATGACAAATATACCAAGCCTTGCTAGTTAAGAAGACAAATATGCAATAAACTGGACCGCGCACGCACACACACACGCACGCACGCACGCACACACGCACGGTGCTGCAAGGACATACACATTGAGGCCTTCGGCGTGATACTGCATGCAGCAGGACAAAAACAAATGAGCCCCAATCTAATTACAACAAAGCAGAATGATGGAATAAATCACTGTCATGGGGGGAGGGGGGGTGATTATGGTCATTAAGACTCCACAAAATTAAAAAATGAACCACAAAACCTCTTTTTCTACACATCACCGTGCTATCATGGAGGTTTTTATTTGACATCATGGTGGTAAAATGTATGGTTAGCTAAAAGGAGGATGTGAAATGATGTCATTAAACAATGAATGTGCTTTTTTGGCTGCTGGCTAAAAATCAACGAGGCAAAGTGACCCTCGTCTGCAAACTCACCTGATTCATGAACCTTTTACACACACACACACACACACACGCACACACACACACACACACGCACATTCTTTGAAATGATGTCACAGAATGATTTTTTTTAAATGAAGATGACCTTCCAAACGCTTATTATTGTTTATGACTCCACCATAAGAAAGACACGGGGCAAAAATGTTCCAAGATTAAAACCACTGCTGAACAATAACAACATTAATGCTCATTTCCGTTTTGTAAGAACACATTTTGGTGATCCCCTGGACCTTTGGTAAAATACTCTGTGGGCTGACGAGACAAAAGTTGAACTTGTTGGAATGAGTGTGTCTCATAACATCTGTAACGCAGAAAAGATAATCATACCTACAATAAAATATGGTGGTGGTAGTGTAATGTTCTGGGTCTGTTTTACTGCTTCAGGACCTGAAAGACTGTGATAAATGGAACCATGAATTCTGCTGTCTACCAAAAAATCCTGAGAGAGAATGTCCGGACATCTGTTTGTGACCTCAAGGTGGATGCAACTTGGGTTCTGCAGCAGGACAATGATGATCCAAAACACACCAGCAAATCCACCTCCGAATGGCTGAAGTGTTTTTCTTTAATGAAGACTTTGGAGTGGGCCAGGCAAAGTCCTGACCTGAATCATATAGAGATGTTGTGGCATGACCTTAAAAGGTGGTTCATGCTGGAAAAGCCACAATTCTGTCAACAATTGAGACAACAATTCTGCAAGGATGAGTGGGCCAAAATTCCTACACAACGCTGTAAGAGACTCATTGCAAGGTATCACAAACGCTTGATTGCAATTGTTGCTGCTAAGGGTGACCCAACCACTCATTAGTTTTAGGAGGCTATCGATTTTCCCCTCAGGGCCATGTAGGTTTGGATTTTTTTCTCCCTTCATAATAAAAAGTCGGATTTGTAAATTGTGTTTTGTTCCGTCATGATGACTAATGGATAAATTAGTTTGAGGACGAAAAGTAAGAAATTGGGATTGGGGCAAACACTGTATATGAATATGAAAGATGAATCCATGTCCCGTACAGGTCAGGTTTTTTTTGTACAGCTTCACTACAAGTTCCTTCATTCTGTCCAAGCCTTTTCTGGAAATAACTTTCTTCGGGCTTCTGATTGGCTACCAGCCTGAAATGTCCAGTTAGGATATCTGTTGCTTCGGAAAGGCCATGAAAGCACGAGAGATGACGAGGATGTGTGTGGGTTGGGTTTGTCGTATCTACTAGCAAGCAGAATTAAAGTCTGACCTGGTCTGCGGAAAGCCAAAGTTGGTTCCGACACCGACACGGGGAAGACAGTGGACCACCTTCTTGACGGCGGCGGCGTCTGGGAAGTTGAACATGACAGCAGCTGCAGATGGACACAAAAAAAAAAACATGAGGATTTGCCTTGTTTGTTTTGTTTGTTCACAAATGCTTGATGTCTGACTTCTGTTGGCCATGAAGATCTCCAGGGCGGTGTTCTGCAGAAGGTACCGCCTGGAGAAGATAGCCCGGATCTCCGTGAACAGCCACTTCCCATGAAGACCTTCTGTGTATGCCAATATCTGCAATCACCAAACGAAACACATTCTTACATTTGAAGCAAACAACATGATCATCAGCTATCGTGCGACAGGACAGAGGGCCACTTAGTTCATTTTTCAGGCTGGCTGTGAAGGGGGACCAATAATGTCTTGTATCGATCAGCCTTCATGAAAAACACATTACTTCAGCACTAAAATGGCGGCAATTTAGCGAGGTGGGAGGGAAAGAGAGGTTCCACACTCTGAAAGATGAGCTATTAGACAGCGCAAAGGGAATAGTAACATGGATGGATTTATAGTGTGTGTGTATACCATATATACACACACATACTATATATATATATACACACAGTAGTGTTCAAAATAAAAGCTGTCTAATGTGACTAATCAGATTAAATACTATTAGTATATTTTTATGGCTAAATGATAAACAAGTTACCAGTAGGTGCAGTAGATTCTCAGAAAACAAACAAGACTCAGCATTTATGATATGCACGCTTTTAAGACTGGGCAATTGTTGAAAATGGGTTCTAAAAAGAGAAAAACCAAAGACATGGCAGAAATGAGAAGACAACCAAATGGATCAAAGAATAACCAGAATGGCAAAGCCTCAGCCAATGATCAACTCCAGGATGATCAAAGACAGTCTAGAGTTACCTGTAGGTACTGTGACAGAAGATGTCTGTGTGAAGCTAATCTATTGACAACAATCCCTCGCAAAGTTACTCTGTTAAAAAAGGGCATGTGCAGAAGAGGTTACAATTTACCAAAGAACACAAACTGGCCTAAAGAAATAGAAGAACATTTTGTGAACTGATGAGAGTAAAATTGTTCTTTTTGGGTCCACGGGCTGCAGACAGTTTGTGAGACGACCCCCAAACTCTGAAGTCAAGCCACAGTACACAGTGAAGCATCAAGATATGGGCATGTTTCTCCTACTATGGTGTTGGGTCTATTTATCCCATAGCAGGGTTTATGGATCAGTTTGCATATGTCAAAATACTTGAAGAGGTCAGGTTGCCTTATGCCGAAGAGGACATGCCCTTGAAATGGCTGTTTCAACAAGACAATCACCCCAAACACACTAGTAAACCAGCAATATCTTATGTTGTTATCTTATGGAGTGGTCAGCCCAATCCCCAGACTTTAATCCAATGGAGACCTTGTGGAGTGACATCAAAAATGCTGTTTGTGAAGCAAAACCAAGAAGAAATGTTAATTCATTCATTCGATCATTTTCTATACAGCTTATCCTCATTAGGGTCACGGGGATGCTGGAGCCTATCCCAGCTGACTTTGGGCGGGAGGCGGGGTACACCCTGGACTGGTCGCCAGTCAATCGCAGGGCACATATAGACAAACAGATGCCCAACGGAGATTCGAACCCTGGACCTCCTGACTGTGAGGCTGACGTGCTACCCAGTCATCCATTGTGCGGCCAAGAAATGTTAATGAATTGTGGAATGTTGTTAAAGAATGTTGGAGTGGAATAACAGCTGAAAGGTGCCACAAATTGGTTGAGTCCATGCCACACAGATGTGAAGCAGTTCTAAAAAAAAACTAAATATTAGTTTAGTCATTCGCAGGATTGACAAATCCTAGAAACAAAAAAGTTTGAACAAAATAGTTTTGAGTTTGTAAAGTCAACGGCAAACAATGCTCTTTTTAAACACACCCCTTTCAACTAATTGGCCAATGGCACAGCCTTAAGAGCGTGCATATCATGAATGATAGGTCTTGTTTTCTGAGAATCTACTGTACCTACTGGTAACTTGTTTGCCATGTAGCAATAAAAACGCTACAGTAAAAATGGACTGCTATTATTTTCAACATTACTGTATATACAGCATATGCCAATACTGTCCAACTCCCAATTTAGCGATCATCTCCATCACTTCTTTGTTCCACTTTAGAGCTCTCATTGAATCAGTGACTCTGTGAGCGGTAGCAAGGTCTATTTAAGGAATCCTTGCAAGCGCAAAGATCCAGGATTGGTTTCACCTGGCTTGATTAATCTGTGTTTACTCATCCTGACTTGGGCTTTGTGCGGCCAATTAGACCTAGATGCTCTTTTTCTAGGTTGGTTGAGCTCAGCTCAGTCATTATCATAGATGTCTAAATCCTGCTTTAGAGCAACGAGCCCTTGGACAGAAACAGCGGCAGTTTTGCACATAATTGATTTGTAGTTTGGACTCAGAGTAAGAAGTAAAGTTATGGCAGGATTTTGAGTATGTGTTTAGAATCAGCTTCAGGGGCCCGGTGCACAAAAGTAGGACATCCAAGATGAATGACTGAGCTGAGCTCAACCAACCCAAAGCAAAAGTGTCAAGTCTTAATTGGTTGCTAGGCCTTCTGGGTAATGTAGTAGACATCCACATTAACCAACACAACATCTAAAAATAGTCGCACTGTGATTATGAATCAGTTCAAATTATAGGTGAAACTGCCTGCAGATGTGCGTACTTGTGTAAATGTAACTCCAGACTTATATGTGACCTGTATTTTATATATGTGTAAATGATCTAAAAAAAAACCTAATGATTGCAACATCGTCTAAAATCCTTTAGCTACAATGATTGAAATCAATAATGAGGTGTATGTTGATGTGGTGACTGGATGAATTATTGCTTTCCATTTATGGCGATTACTGATTGAGATAAGGGATTGGATGAAATAGAGCCCAGTAACTTATCTCCATGGTAACTTATGTCAGAACATATTCCACTTTCTCTCTTTTGCGCAACTGGATCATGGATACGTTGAGCCAGGATAACCGATACATACCAACTTAATCCCTTATCCTGGTATTGTGCAACTGGGCCCAGGTCTAAACGGGCTAATGTTTAGATTACAGATTATATCCACCCCGTGTGGGGATCTATTCTTTAATTATCCTTTATCTAAAAGTAGGTAAGCAGCTATATTCTACACCGCTTATCCTCACTAGGGTCGCGTGGGTTTACCCCGAAGGAGGCGGGGTACACCCTGGACTGGTCGCCAGTCAATCGCAGGGCAGACACACTCACATTCACACTCTAATGGACAATTTAGAGTCGCCAATTAACCTAGCATGCATGTTTTTGGAATGCGGGAGGCAAACTCCACACAAAGATTTAAACCCTGAACCTCCTGACTGTGAGGCCAACATGCTACCCACTCAGCTACCGTGCGGCACTGGCTCTAATAATGTTAAAACCATATTTAGAAAATGATAGAGGCTTCTACGTTGAAAATAATTATACTGCTTTAATTCATTTAATCCTGTCGGCTCTGGAACCAATTAGCACATGGGACGATTGTACATTATTTCAAACTGGAGAAAAATAATATACCATAGTATGGGCCCTTTGAAGAGCAGATTTGTGTGTCCGCGTGACCATTTGTGATGGCTGACAGATCTTGCCCAGTATTTAGATGTGCAACACCTCCACTTAACACTGCCTTGTTAACAAGGTGTTTGCTTCCAAAACTGTCTGCAGGGATCTACTCGTGCAAGAGTTGGAAAAAGGGGACGCTATCAGAAATACTCAAATGTGTCCCAGCGAGCTGGGCTGGCTGGTTCACTTGAAGCTGCTCATTACGGGCAGCAGCTGAGGACAGCCACCGCTTGGCTTCTCTCTGAAGAATAAGAAACCTGCCTGCATGGCCCACTCACTTCAAAGTCTCTGGAGTTCAATTAAATGTGGATTAGTGGCTGGGAAAAGCTGCAGTGTGCCATCCTGACTGCACTAACACCCCCAGCCACGTGACAACACTGGACACATGCCTGATGCTGCTGCACTCACGAGAGCAATGCGCTAACATGCAAGGTAGCTTATTTTGGCAACAAATGATTGTTTTAATTTAGTGGAATTTTGCATGACTGTTTGTAATTTAAACATTTTTGTAATAAGTCTGTTTAATAAAGAATACTTAAAACACTAAAACAAGTTTTTGAAATAAGGATGAATTTAAAAGACACAGATTAGGGATGTTCCATACCGATCTTCGGGATCGGGAGCCGATCCCCTGTATTCTAAAGACCGGATAAGATCGGCTCACGCCACGAGATCAGGCCAATCCGGCTGTCTGGGCCACACGCAATGTGCTTCCCCCCGACTCCCGCCACCTGGATGAAGACCAGCACCACGCGAACATGGGGGTACCCAGGTGAAGTTCGTTTCACACTTGATGCTGGATGTCCAGCTCTGTAGTTACGATAGATTCCCCTCACAAATGTATCATTTTAAACATGTTGGTACACATTTTTATATCGCCATGAAGATATTATGATAGTAAATAAATAAAAAATATTTTTTAAATGCTACAAAATTTCCACACATTTTATTTTGGGCAATAAAAAAAACATATCATATAATGTGTCCAACAGGAAGCAACTATACATATATATATATAAATAAATAAAAGCAAGGCTGTATTCAACCACAAAAACGCCAACAACCAGCATGGGGTCCAAGCGGTAATTTAGGAGTAAATTGGATTCATTTGCCGGGGACATTTCTGCTGTCAGACTGCAGCAAACAGCAAAAAAAAAAAACAGCATAGAATTGAAAGTGAAAGCCTGGTAAACACTTATGGTAATTAACAAAGTAGCTTATTAGGTTATATTGTTTTTTCAATCAAAACTGTTAAAGCTTACTGACCAAAAGATCAACAATCAATCAAAACCATCCAAACAAAAATCACGTTGGAGATAATTTATCAACTGCCGAGGAAGGTTTCATTTTGAAAATGGAAAAAGAACTGGAAGGAACAGCCTTTGTGTATCTGTCGATGGGGTGAAACTTTGCAATAGGTGTATTGAGTTTGTAAAAGGTTGCGGTTTGGGATTATACGGTTTGGCTTCCTCCCACTCCAGGAGTGCTCAAAATAATAGCAGCACAATGTGACTAACCAGATTAATCACAGTTATTCTGATCAAAAAGCACAATCCCAGTCATCAGGTGCACAAAGAGAAATGTCTTGGAGAGTTCCCGCTAGCAGCCCCCCTCAGGAGGGGTGTCAAGAAGACTCATGGTGATGAAGTTGAGCAGGGAGACGTGACGGAGGCTGCAGCCTAATATCACACACAGACCGCCTCTGGCTGGATGGCTCCTCCATGTTACCCCAAATCATCTGCGCCTTTTTTTGCAGATGAAAAAGCCCGCAAGCGGCGTGACAAACTACTGGTGCTGGTAATGTTCCTGCTGATAGTGGCTGCACATCCCAGACGCTATGGATTGGTTGCTGGCAACAACGTGATAAATACTGATGGTGTGAGCGTCACTCCTCTTTTTCAATCTTTCACAAGCAAAAGAGAACCCAAACAATGTCTTTTCATGTAGTGCATGTGAAACTTACATAATGACTAGGAGCGCATGCGTGTACCTCTTTGACCACATGCCTATTTATGAACAAGTAGAGCCTATATTACACAAGTGCAACACAACCAATGTTGTAATCGGAATAAGGACAAATTGGTGGGTCACTATTAATAGTGCGCATGAGTTTACACTCACAGATGGCATTTTAAAGAACACGCAGAGAGGGACAAAGGTGCACATGATACTTCAAATGCAGCTACTGCCATCTTATGGTGTAAAACTGCATCAGTAGGTTTCCTACAGCCACAGCTGGTTAATGCCAGTGTTTTCTGGACCCGGCGCTAACGACAGACCCTGCTTTTGTACAGCTTGCTAACATCCACTCCTGTTTAAATAGATGCTAACATCCAGTCCTGTTTAAATAGATGCTAACATCCAGTCCTGTTTAAATAGATGCTAACATCCAGTCCTGTTTAAATAGATGCTAACATCCAGTCCTGTTTAAATAGATGCGAACATCCAGTGTGTAGATGCTAACATCCGGTCAGGTTTAGGTAGATGTTAGCATCTACTCATACTTTCATTGATAAGTCATACTTTTATTACAAAATAATATCAAAATGCACCCTCTTTTCATTGAATCGGTACTGCAAAGTCAACATGCTTTACATGTAACCAAATACAACATACAGTGTCTCACCAGCCAGTCTTTTGCCCATTCAAGCCATTTTGCAGCATTGGGTGTGTCCAGCGATATATATTATGGGTAGAAATGGATTAAAATTGTCATTTTTTAATGGAAATGGTTTCAGAAGGACAAAATACTAACAAGATACATTCTGGTTTCCAAAGGTTTTCATTGAATCTGCAGTGAAATGCATGAATGCATGAATGTAGACGAGAACAATGCATTGCACTCACGCATCTCTCTCAGATGCACAACAATCAGATTAGATTGGATTTAAGTGGGTGGGTGCTCAAAGAGAAATGCCTAAATTAGTTTATATATACACATATATAAAAGCTAGGTCACTTTTGAGGCTCCAGAGATGGTGTTTGAATGTGATTTAGCTAGAACAATGGCAAAGCACTTCTTCAAAACACACAATCAAAGCAAGGGAAAACTAAATAAAGCATAAAAAGGGCTTGTGTGTAAAAGAGACCGGTGGTGCGCTCTTTTATTGACATTTCATTCCAAGCGGAACCGCATCCTCTGATTCGGGTCCGCCACGCTCTCCAGATCAATTCCACGGCGTCACGCCAGAGAGAGAAAACAAAGGAGCGGCTACTGATTGCCGTGCAGCGCCTATTTCAACCTGTTTGTGCGCCCGACTGCTGCTGCTGTCGTTTGTCACTGTCAGCAACCAACAGCCAAGGCGAGGAAGAGCTCGCATGAGGAAGAGGATGGCGAACGTGGCTGTAGCTCAAAGCCAGGAAACCAAAAAGCCCGTGACTACTTCTCTCTTTAGCAAATGAACACTAAATTGGATGTGATGGCAGATATGGCGGCAATATCTGCAGCGGGGGAAAAAGAACTACTGCTGGAAATCCAGCAGAGGGTGCTGTCCCACAAGTCAATTCACTCAACATTTTCCAGTAGGAAGATGCGTTGGCAAGGCGTGATGTGGCTAACAGCAGGTCTGGAATTGCTTCTTAATGTGTAAATTGAAAAGGAAATAGCTGTGGGAAGTCGATCATATATAAGTGACTCAAAAGTAAGCATGTTTAGAGCCAATGCCGGGTTTTGGTCTTGGAACTCCGGGTCTTTCTCATGGGGGAGTCGTGAACACTGACCTTAACTGAGGCAAGTGCAGTTCTTTGGATCTTGTTGTGGGCTCTTTTGTGACCTCTTGGATGAGTTGTCACTGCGCTCTTTGGAGTAATTTTGTCATTTGTGGATAGTAAAGAGAAGAATTAATGAAAGCAGAAGAAATATATACAATATATGTATAGTTTTGTATAAATATGTACAAAAACACCCAACGCCAATCAAAACAGAAGCACCGTCGACCATCTTGTTGTTGTGGAAGTATATTTTATAGCTTGTAATAAACTTGTGGACGTGGCCCGTGTATCCCACCAGACTAAAGTGCATTGAAGAGTGGCGTTTCGCCACCTAGTGGGGAAATCTGTCCAAACGGAAATTGAATGGTTGGAATGGTTTTTGCGGACTGGCTCTTGGGACTTCCCTCGTGTGTTGGGCTACTTTGAATTTATTTTTTTTGTGTGCTTTCCAAGGAGCGGTGACTTAGTTGCGTGTCGGCAGCGAGCGTCATGACGGATGAGGCTCTCGCGGCCTCGCCGAGTGTTTTTGTCCTGATAAGACTGGAAGAGCAGCCGCCTGTGCCCAGCAGCGAGATGACAAGCGCTCTTATTTGTGGCACAATAAAAGATGCAAACACCTTCAAGTGTTCATGACGTGAAGCGCGTGCCAGTATTTGCTGCGTCTGTTGCAAGGTTGGAGGGAGGGGGGGGGCAAATAGAAATGAGGTGATTGAAGTTCAATTTGTTGGCCGTTATGAAGTATTTGCGCATGGCTGCCTCAGTTAAAGGATAATGGATGAGGGATTTATCATTAGCTTGTGCTCAAATGAAGTGGTGTGGGAGATAAGGTGATGAAATTAATGAGCGGCAGGAAGAGAGGTGATCCATCAACTTCAAAACGCACGCCAGGGACAAACAGTGGCAGTAAACTTGAGGGGAAATTCAGAAAGGAATGACGAAAACAAGAGCAATGTGCATTTGAGGTTCGCTTGTTGCATTCGGACAAAGCAAAGGTTGCTCTAGTGCATCCATTCAGGTGCTGGAGTAACAAATCCTACTCTGACCGATTGAACAACAGGAAAGATGCAAGGAATGCTGGAATGTTTGGAGGATGACGCCTTTATTGAGGCTCTTACGTCCTCCAAATGCTTGTGCCGCATAACACAACCAGTGTTGTAATAGTGGTAACTGCTGAGTCAGCATTAATAGCGCTGATGACTGGATTATACTCGCGATTTTAACAGCAAAAGTAAAAGAAGAGGTATTTCAAGTATATGGCCGTGTATTGCAATCTACTAATATAAATTCTACTACACTATACTCTTCTGCACTCTGTGTGTATGCTAGCAACACCGCCTACATCCCCCGAGACAAAGACTGACAAAAGGGCTCACTCCGTTCATGCCTTTGTTCTACGGACCAAACGCGCCAAGCTGCTGAAACCAATGCACAGAGTAAACTCCCTTCCTGCCCGTTTGGAGGCGAGATACGAGGAAAGCAGACACGCGCGTGTAGCCACTTGCTTTACAAAGAGGCGGTATGCGTCAGTGTTGTTCAATAATTTATTTTATTTTTATTTTTTTTTGGGGGGGGGAGATTTCCATGGCTTTAAAAAAAACTCGTCCTTGGAAATTCAGCCAAACTTGCAAAAAGGGATTGTAGCCTTCAGACCGGGGGTGTCCAAACCCAAAGGTTGCATACTAAAAGGTGCCGGGGGACACTTTGTGATTGGTTTTTGCAAAAAGATTCAGTACAAGACAAAGCTGTGTGTTACTTGTTAGCAATGTCAACATTCACACAATGCTCTTTCACCATGTTTGCTGATTTTTCTTCTAATTATATTTCTTCCAAAAATAAAACCAAAAAAAACGACTGAATGAAGAATCATGTCTATGCATGTACGTATTCCTGTCTCCCAACCGGCAAAACGAGGCCTTGTCACCCCTCGTCAGTAAATGAGTTCATCAGACTAACGAGGGAGAAAACCTCACCCCGCACACACACCCTCCAACGGGCTAACGAGGGTCCTGTTTGCCGTCTGAGTGTCTGGACCAATCAGAGCCCTCGTCAGCGTTGACACAAATCCTCCTGGAGCCAACTAAGACATTTTGCTTGTGCCATCAAGTGATGGCGGACAACGATGATGGGCATGGAAAGATGGAGGAAAGATGGGATAGGCAACGAGGCGGAAACCACAAATTCCCTAACAAGCAAAGTTGGCATCACTGCAGTCACATGACTCCACTTCCACGGGTGGCTGCTCTTCCTGCATAAGGAATGCACTTGTACACACACACACACACACACGCACACACACACACACAATGCCACCTTTTTCAGTGTGAAAAGAAGTGAACCACTTCAAATTCAAACATAGTTGTTGTCTGTCTATAAATTGACAACGGTATGGATACAAGTATTCAAGCCTTCCCGACATGCTTCTTTCAAAAATCGTTGAGGAAAGTCCAGGTAAAAAGTACGGCTGATACCAGCCCTGCACCTCTCCAGCAGCTGTCATGGCCGTCAAAGGCAGGTGAGCACGACCGGCTTCCGGCGACTCGGAGCTAATTCCGGATGTCCACACATGAAAGTTGCATTTGCCTCCAGGGAAGTCAAACAAACTAGCGGGCGAGCAAAAATAAACAGGAGTAAGAAGCTGCAGTGGATTGTGGGAGAATGAAAGAAAAATAAACAAGCCCAGCATGCAGCACCACTATGAGCTTCTAAAGAGCAACCCCCCCCAAAAAAAAAACCCTCAAAGCATTGAAAAAGTCCCCAATGGGTCCCCAGCAAGACTCACACCTTAAGAGAAAGTACTCCTTGAAAAGATCTTTGTTGGGGCCACTTAGTTGAGCCTATTAAGGATTAAAAGCCTGCTAGCCGGTTAGCCTTTTCGTGGCCGCTTTGCCTTTTTCAAGTGGAAACACACAAAAAGCTCATGTGTGGATTTAAGCAAATGCGGCTGATTGGTGGAGAAGCGAGGAGTTAAGTGCATGAACTCCTGAACGGCTCGGCCTTTGGGATGAAGCGAGCGTAAAAGGCAGACGAGCGCCGCTGCATGCCAGTCAAATACCAATTTGGGATTGGAACTGGTAAAAAAAAAAAAAAAAAGAAAAGAAAAATACAATAGCGCTGTCAAATGATGTTCAAATCAAATTAATCACAGTATTCAAATGAATGAATCATGATTCATTAAAAACCATGTGTGAAGCATGCCCATATAATTTTTTTAAACAATTTTTATGCATTAAAGACCCAAATGAAGTGCAAATTTCAATCAAGCAAAAAGATGCACACTTGCCTAAGACTAATCTCTTTAATAGTAGCACTCACACGTTTACTGTTGCCATGCTGCATTCAAAGACATCCAGTAATTTAAGATGAATTCCCACCTTTTGAGTGTAGTATTGTATTTTGTGGGATTTCCAAGCCTTCCTGAATGCATCAAATTCAACTTCTGCAGCGCGAGTTAGCGAGTGATCTTTCTGTTTATTTAGACACATAACAAAGAGATTATTGTTGTGTTTTCGGAGCGTCAGGGAATGCATGTTAAAAAAAAAAAAAAAAAAAAAACTTTCATGATTTTTTTTTCATGTTTGGATTATTACAATGAAATTTGTTAGGTTCACTTGTTTTGCTTCACACGGTCTTGACCACAGAGGTCTGTGACAACAACACCATTTTATTTGGAAGTTTCATTAAGGAGATTTGTTTGGTGATTCTCTCCTTTCCACCTTAAAAAAATGTGCCCATTTGAAAAACAATGAAAGGTTATTTATTTTTTTTTAAGTAAAATTTTCAATGAATTATTATCGTTATGATTTAATTCACTTTGTATGAGTTCATTAGTTTTTACTTTAAATGCCAGTTGTTTCAACTATATTTACTTTTCGCCCAAAATGGACGCAAGAAACAAAGACATACACACATATACATACATATATATATACATATACACACAGAAACATACACATATATATACATATACATACATATACATATACACACAGAAACATACACATATATATACATATACATACATATACATATACACACAGAAACATACACATATATACATACACATACATACACATATATACATACACATACATACACATATATATACATATACATACACACACATATATATACATATACATACACATACACATATATATACATACACATACATACATACACATATACACATACACATACGCATATATACATACGCATATATACATACACATATATACATATATACATATATACACACACATATACATACATACATATATACATACACATATACATACATACATATATACATACATACATACATATATATATAAATATATAAAGAAAAAGACAGAAGCACAGAGGCAGCAAGGAGTCTTCATGGCTCCTGATGCACCATGTGAGTTAAGATGGCTGCCGTGCTCCTGCATGCATTCGCCATAAAGCCTCCCTTCAATCTTTTTCTTTTTGGCTATTTAGTGTCAGTAAATTCTTCTCTAATCCAACTATTGTAGTCAGCTTAAGTCGGTGTGGGGGTGAAAAAGAGAGCCCTCTTAGAGGAATTGGATGTAGGGTACTGTGGGCGGGGGGCACGACTCAAACGCACAAATATATAGTGCACCCTCTAAACTCAAACACCTCTGAGGTCAAACAAAAAAAAAATTACACTGCACTTTTTACACTTTGTATTTTAATTAAACTACTTTTTTTTTACATTGCAAAATCAAGATTCACACTTTTCTTAATTAAGAATTAAAGAGACATCATTTAAACACATACATACAATTTTATAGTAAGTGTAACAAGTACTAGACTTTTATTCATCCTTTTTTTTCCATGTTGTAACACATTTTAAAAAGGTACATACATTTACACACACACACAAAGTATATACATTTGTATATACACACACACACACACATATATATATATATGTAATTGCTAATTTCCAATGTATAGGCCTCGCTATTATTTTTTTCTCAAACTAACCCGTGGCTAATATGTGGCTAAATTCTCGTCTTATACTAAATTATACTAATACTTATACTAAATTCGTCTTATACTTCAGAACTACTACTAATTGTTGAAATATGTATTCCGGAAAACACTATTACTGTGATAGTCCATCCTAAAGGCAAAAAAAGTTGAGAAAACAACCAAAAAACAGCGAGAAGGCACCATTCTCAGCATTTTCTAACACTGTTGGGTGGAGCCGGGTATGCATGCACACACTTGAGTAAGCAACAGTTTATACTAAAATCAAATGTGAAACATTGTTGGATTTGGAATGATTCAATAAACACTAGAAATATACAGCCAATCCTGTTATGATGAATATAAACAAAAAGGAAGTGTAACAAATAAAAGCAGGGACGTAAGAGGACAACACCAAAAGCACACCGAAAGAGAGAGACCGACAACATGTGTGATGAAGGAATTAGGACACTGTTCAATTTTGACACGGAAGAAGAGGTTCCCAAAAGGACGACGATGATTGACTTTCCTGGCCGGCTATGGTCAACTGTGTTGCATGCACAATTCGGCAGCGTTTAACGGCACCACTGTTTGGAAAGCAAACGTTTATTTTATTAAAAGTTAAACGAAATCTGTCTGTGCGCAAAATATCCCATTTAATGACTTATACAAAGGCATTTGTAAGAGTATGTGTGTGTATACTGTATGTTTTTGAGTGGTTTTTTTCAACAAATGTAGGTAAAATGTTGTCTCTTCGTTTGTCATTTTTTTTGCACCATTTTGTGCAGGTAAGAACTAAAATTATTGTGAATATATGTTTTGTGATAACATTTTTGGGTGTCTGAAAGGATGAATTGGATTTATGTATAAAAAAAAAAATGGGTCATGAAAAAAACATAAATGGCATAAAAATATGAGTGCGTTTATGACGGAGCGATCGTGCTTACAGCCAGCATATCATTATAATTGCACATTACTTACAGACACCGTTATCAAGGCAGAAGTGTTAAAAAGTATTCTTTGTATTGTTCTGTGTGTGCATCACAACAACCCCAACTCGAGTGAATATATACATGAATATACATATTTGGATGTACGAGCCACATGACCAGGCAAATGTAACGCACTGCAGTATTTTGTGTTACGATTACGCTAATGAAGTGCTAATGAACGCGTCCTAGCATGAAGTAAGCAGATGAAAATACGCCTTCCGAGATATTCACTCCAATCCACTGACATGCCGATCCAGCTTTAAGTGATCACATTTTCACTTACATCCTTTGTACACGGGTCGTTCCATTGAGAGCCAGACGTTCCGTCTTCTCTCTAATCCACCCAAAGTGAGCAGCAGGTACACAGGTGCCGACTGTAATATCAGTGGCCTAGCAGGCGCTCTGGCATCCGTAAGCAGGCCGATTCATCAGGCGGCCGCGTCGCCTTTGACACGGGTGTCGGACGCATGTGAAGGGGATAAATGACGGAGGGAGGAGATCAATCACAGGAAGGGGGACACTGGGTCAGTCAAGCCCAGAGATGGAGCATGATGGGCTAGGCTCAGGTGCAAAGAAAGAGGGTGGGGGGCATTTCTTTGTCTGGAGGTACTTGGTGCTAAGGCCACGTCCACACGAATACCACTATTTTCTGCCCCTCTCCGGTGTCATGATGTTTTCAAACTATTTCTATCACCGAGGCACTGATGACGTACCATTCCAAACATGGCGACATACGGGAGAAGTGTAGACTGCGTTACAGCGTTACTTTCCTCAGTATGTTATTTTACACTTGTCAGCAAAATGCAGAACAAGGAAGACACATATAAAGCTCCGTCAAATAAGAAGGGCCGGCATTTTGGGCCAGTTTGCTACAGGAATCTGGACTCTTACCATCCTGGATAAATGGTTAGACCGGTTTGGGATGGCCTTCTTCTGTTCCTGCTGCATACAGTTCAGTCCAGAAAAGATCAATATGAGGAGTTTGGTGTAGAAGAGCAAGCCCCCCAAAGTTACTACATAGGAACCAACAATTTGTGATTTGTTTAATACTTGACGGCTGAAACAAGATGCTAGAGGGGAAACAATGAGATGTGGATTCATGGAATTGCGACACACTATTGTAGGGTTTCAATGACAAGTTAGGGGCAGATTGTGTTGTGCTCCGCAAGCCCCTCCACCTGAACAGGAGCAGAAATTTATCCATACACAAAAACTACTCAACAAAGTTTGGATGAACCACCACTGTGTAATGACTATAAAATCCATATTGTATCAAACAAATGCATTTGGTGGGGCAGTGCCACCTCTGCCCCTAAAGTAGGGTCAGGTGTATCTCCATAGCTGATGAGATCCAATATGAGTGACTACTCTGGCAATGCCACTCCAGCTCACAGAGGCTGAATACAAGTTACACATGGAAGAACGTGTTGTAAGACGTTAGAAGCATTTCTTTGACCTTCTATCCATGAGGCTGTTGATGCAACCTGACCACGACATCCTAGACATTTACAGGCATGGCCAAAAATATTGGCATGCCAAAGATGTAGTAGTACGATGCATTCTCATCCTGTTTTCAGGTGTTTAAGATGCAATAACGACAGGCCAGGGAAGTGTTAAGGGTGCAGAAAGAAAGCCCAAAGAACGCCACGTCACATGTTTGCGGTGGCTGAGCGATTTATTGACCGCCCCGGGATGTCAAAGGATGAGCGAACGAGCCGCAAAGAGGTTGCTGTTCCGTTTCCTTGGCGTCATTGATAATGACATACCTGCTCAGCCTGTCTGTTAGCCTGATAGCACAAACTACTTAGCCCCTAACTGGAAAATCAATAGGCTTCTCTCACAGAGACCATGCCTCTTTGTGATTGGCAGCTGCAGGCCAAAGAGGAACGGGGAGGCGTCCCCCGGTAACCAGAGTGGGAACGGCGGCTGCAGCTACGTAACATTCCAATGAGTGTCAGTCAAACAGCGTGGCTAACCCTGGGTAGCCTTAACCACCCTGCTAATTAAGCTTCCCAACGTCTTCTCAATTGGGGGCTTTCTTATTGTTTGGGATGCATGCCCCATTTCTGTGTAAAAATAACAATCATCTCTTCCCAGGGCAGTGAATCCATCACAAGTGGACTCCTCAGGCTGTCTTAGAGTCCAGTTGCAATCAGAATACAACCACCTAGATGAGGAAGAATGCAGGAATCCCCTCATTTATGGAGGTTAATTGGTGAATTTACACAAAGTATTCCTTATTCCAAACTTGAGTGTTTAACATTATTAAAGCCTTCTAAATATGACATAACAGCCCTATAAACCAATATAGTAGACATAAAAAAACATGAGACATGAAGAAAACGTGTGCTTGTGTGTTGCTGTAAATGTATTCCCTCAAGCTGAGTGGGGGGCGGACAGGAAGTGACGTCAGGGATGCAGAGTTGGGTTTTAGCTTGATGTGGGTACAGCCACAAAGGTAGCCTCTTGGGAGATTACTCAAAGCTTCAATAAAAGCCTGTTGTTCTGGCAACCAAGTATGGTGCTTGTGTGTCATCCAACATTGCAGTCATGTTACTGGGGACCAATGTCTAATATTACTCATCACGTCAATGAATGCCTTCTAATTGCATTGCAATGATGAATACAAATACAATACAAACGCGTACGAGACACACGCAGCACTAACATGCACAGTTGCTGCACTGCAGAAGGAACTGCTAGCACTTAGCCAGTTCTCTTGACAACTAAAATGCTGCGAAAAATATTAAAAACCAAGCTGGCAAGCAAGCAGGACAGTTTGTTTCCAACATGCGGCAAGAGCTGAAGGACGAGCATCCTCACTTCCTCATTCCTGTTGTGTTCAAACAACAACAAGATGCAATATTCATGGCTGGTGTGCAAACACACACACACCCACACTAGTACAGAGCAGTGATTTGACGAGCAGATGCTGCGTCCTGTCAGCCAATTAGTCCCCTGCATGTGATGATTTTTCTTCCGTGGAGTCGGCAGCTGGGTCCGTCCGCAACGCACAAATGTAGCCTCGCTGTGCATGTGCGGCGTCTCGAGTCTGCGTGTGTTTGTGTTCTTAGCTTTCAATGGCGGCTAAATTAAAACGGGACTGAATTTGGATAAATGTAAAATCTTCTATTATTTGCATAAATGTAATATCCTCTTGCACAAACCTTCTTGCCTCAAATCAAATCAAAAAAACAGTTTTACTGACTCACGGCTGCTTAACAAATACAAGAGGTTTTCACTGACTCACAAGTACTGGGGTTTCACGGACTCATGGGTGTTCTACAAATACTCAGGTCTCACTGACTCATGGCTGCTTAACAAATACAAAAGGGTTTCACTGACTCACAGGTACTGGAGTTTAACTGACTCACGGGTGCTGGGGTTTAACTGACTCACGGGTACTGGGGTTTAACTGACTCACAGGTGCTGGGGTTTAACTGACTCACGGGTGCGTGAGTCTCAATGTCTCACGGGTCCTTGACAAATACAAAAGGGTTTAACTGACTCACGGGTACTGGGGTTTAACTGACTCACAGGTGATGGGGTTTAAATGACTCACGGGTACTAGGGTTTAACTGAATCATAGGTACTGGGGTTTAACTGAATCACAGGTGCTGGAGTCTCAATGACTCAAAGCAAACATGTTTGAAAAAAAAATCATTTTGTCTTCAAAAACATTTGTCATTTAAACATTAAACATTTAAAAAGTGTGTTGGAAAAAAAAAAGTCAAGGTTGGTGTTATATTGCGGGTGAATGGATGTACAGTACTAGTCTCATATCAATGTCAACTGAAAAAAGTATACGCTAAGTAAATACTTTTTCCTGGTTTTGTTTTTGTGTGTTGTATGTAATCCCGTTTTAAATGTAATTATAACGTGAGCTTTTCTTCCCACTACCTCTTCTAAACCAAGTATTTTGTAAACACTGATTTGTGGTCATGAAAGAGATCATGAACTTCATGGAAACATTTAGCAAAACTCCTTTCTACAGAAGGCGTGACCACCTACAGGACACTGGGTGATCTGTGTTCCATTTCTTTGCCTTAATGAAAGGAAGAAAGTCATCCCCGTTTTCCTCCATTGCCTATCGCTGCTATTGTGCCTTTTCCCCAGATGACTTTCTTCAGCTTTCTAATTGGCTAAAATGAATTCAAGGTTGGGGGCTGGACCACTGGCATGAGACAACATCCTGCAGATGCTTTTTCAGGTCAGACTTCTTTTCAAGGGAGTTCCTTTGACTTTCCGAGAAGAGAGCGAAGCTCAGCGGCATGTGCTGGCAAGTACAGCAAATTCATTAAGTCTTTACAAGATAAAAAGCTTTGTGTCAACATATATTACGCTAAAACTGCAGTTGGTGTGTCCTTCATAATATTTGGACACTTCATCTCCACCTGATGTAGATTTATCCCTCTGGAACCCACACGTGGAATCATAAACAGTCCTGAAGTTCCACACTCACACTTCTTGTGCTAGCTATCTGTTTCGCTTTTACAGCACGTTCCAAAACGGCGTTGGGACAACTAGTTGAGAGAAGGAGCACCAAAATCTGTCTTCTTGTTGTAAAAACTTGAACTCATGGAAGCATCTTCATTGCGTCAGCATCAGGGGACCACCAAACGCTACGAAAGCACAATGAAGCCTCCAAAGTCAAACACACCCAAAGTGGTTCTGTTTGCACTGCAAACAATACAACAACCACATCAGCACACAAGATGAACTTTTTATTTGGCTTTTTTGGGGTGATTCCACCACAGGACTGCGGAGTGTGACGATAACCATAGAAGGGGAAACGTGTAACTTGCCATCACACAGCAAAGTACAACATGAGCAATACAAATCATTCATTAGATATCAATTACATCCACACATTAATTTTTACAGACAACATTTGTAGTGCTGACAAAAACTTCCTGATTTCTTATATATTTGCAAGTTTGCCACACTTACTAAATGTTTCAGATTACCCCTCAAAAAATAAAAAAAATATATATATGTGTAAGTACCAAACGAACTTCAAACGCTAAACATCATGCCGAGATCTAAAGAAATTTGGAAACAACTAAGAAAGTAAGTAACTGAGATTTATCAGTCTGGAAAAGGCTATAAAGGTTTTTCTAAAGCTTTGGGACTCCAGAGAACCACAGTGAGAGCCATTATCCACAAACGGTGAACACATGAAACAGTGGTGAACCTTCCCAGGAGTGGCTGGCCAACCAAAATGACCCTGAGACCTCAGTGACGACTCGTCCAATAGGTCACAAAAGACCCCACAACAATATCCAAATAACCTCAGTTGCCTGAGTTAAGGCCAGCGTTCATGACTCCACCATAGGAAAGACACTGGGCAAAGCGGTCTGCATGGCAGACTTCCAAAAAAAAAAAAGAACATTAAGATATGTCCCAATTTTGCCAGAAGACATCTTGATGACCCCCCAAACCTCTGGGAAAATACTCTGTGGTCGCACAACTTTTTAGGAAAATGTGTCTGCAATATTGCACTTTGCATCACGTATTTTATACTTGAAAGGCAGTTAAGAATGTAGCATATGCTGCCTAAAAGTTAATGCATTATGTTGCTGACAGTTTGACCCTGGAACAGACCATTGCCAGTACTTCCTGTTTTGAGTAATATGACAAAGACTAAAAATGTACATTTATGAAAGTGTTTTTACAGCAATTTGCCTGCTAAAGGCACGGAAATAAAGCGCTGAATCAGTCGTTTGAAGCATATTTGCTCCTAGAATGATGACATCTTTCACACTCAAGATGCCTGCAAATATCATCATGAGGTCCTTAACTACTTGCTGTATTTATAAAATAAAACTAAACTCCGTGATGAAGTCCAGACTGTGTGCAAACCAACAGAGCTAATCAATCTTTGCCTGTTTTTCTGGCATCTTTGTGGCTTTATTATTTTAAAAAAAAGTTCTCTCCAGTGCAGCTGCCCACTTAGTATGAATAATAGCAAACTCTGCTTCAGGTACGCACAAGCCATGAGATCCAGTCTGTGCTGTAGCTGTGTTTGCAAATAAAGACTGCATACAATTACAACACGCTTCATGTTTCTCCCCCTACTGCTGCAACATATCACAGCGGCATTTCCCACATGCAAGCCATGATCCTATTATTCCTGTAACGTGTGAAAAACGAACATTCAGGATCATCCCTACCGGGACTGCGGCCCCCGCAGCCCGGCGCCGGATAAGCGCGGGGAAATCACAACATTATGCTCATGACACTTTTCACTTTCTAATCAGGACGCCATCATGCTCTCGCTGCGTGTGCACGTATCCCGCGCTACTGCATGCGGTCTCTAGCAGGCACAAATGCAAGGCGTGAATGATTGATGATATCAAACATGATTGCATATTTTATTCATCTGCATAACCAACAGATTGCTTTTCTGTCCAAAGATCGCACACTCCTGCTTTAAAGCATCGTGGAAGTATGAAAATGTCCGAAAAAAACAGATATCAAGTGAAGAGCTCCGGTTTGAAAAAGACGTTCATGCTTGGAGTTTGTTTTTCAAGAATGAAGTCGTTGCTGGAATATTTTGAAACGCTTGAACTAATTACTATCTCTCACAATTTTCACCAGTGTTTCCAAAATACACACGTGTGTGCTTCTTCCGCTTAAAGAACAATTAAAAAAGGTGAATTTTTGCACACACTTACAAAATAAAAGAGGCCAATAAATGCAAATAAAGTCAGGGCTGCCCAAAGTCCCTCCACTGGGTGTGCAGAATATTCTAGACATCTGAAGATACAAAATAATCCACTGCAGGCTAATAACTATGCCAACAAAACACTAATTGGCTTTGCCGTGACAAAGCTAATTAGAGTCTACAATGGACCAAAAAATAATAATGCAGGCCAAAAACGGCCCCCGGGCTGCACTTTAGACAGCCCTGCAGGTAATTCAGTCTAAAAAGACTAGCAGGAAACAAACGCATGCATGATATTGCTGTGCAAACTCAAAACTCGCATCTGACTAAAAAAAATTGATCTGCACCCCGAGGGGCCTCAGAAGCGAGACAAAGGCTGTTTGGACGTGGACCCCAAGGTGTGTGTGTGCGTGTGTGTGTGTGCGCGTCTACGGTGTGTCTGATTGGCTGTGCGCGCGCTGTTGCCGGCGGACAAGCCCGACCCACTTGAGTGCGAGCGGACCTTTGATAAAAGTGCAGCAAAAAGCAGCTCGCGAGAAGAAGAGGGCGGGCTGGACCGAACGTGGACTCGAGCACGCCCGGAAGGAGACGATGAGGCAGCTGCCGGTTGGAGCCGTCCCGCTTTAGAGCAAAGCTTCCGAAGACACACCAAACTTTTTTTTGCACTTTTTCTGGGGGGTGGGGGGGGGCGTGCGGCTTGACCGGTAAGCGTTGGATCCGTCGGCCTACTGTGACTCTCCGGTGTACAGCCCGGACCTGTGCCCCAACATGATCGCCACCCAGGCCAAGCTGGTCTACCAGCTCAACAAGTACTACAACGAGCGCTGCCAGGCGCGCAAAGCCGCCATCGCCAAGACCATCCGGGAGGTGTGCAAGGTGGTGTCGGACGTGCTGAAGGAGGTGGAGGTGCAGGAGCCGCGCTTCATCAGCTCGCTGAGCGAGATCGACGCGCGCTACGAGGGCATGGAGGTCATCTCGCCCAACGAGTTCGAGGTGGTGCTCTACCTCAACCAGATGGGCGTCTTCAACTTCGTGGACGACGGCTCGCTGCCGGGCTGCGCCGTGCTCAAGCTGAGCGACGGCCGCAAGAGGAGCATGTCTCTCTGGGTGGAGTTCATCACCGCCTCGGGCTACCTGTCCGCCCGCAAGATCCGCTCCCGCTTCCAGACGCTGGTGGCCCAGGCGGTGGACAAGTGCAGCTACCGCGACGTGGTGAAGATGGTGGCGGACACCAGCGAGGTGAAGCTGCGCATCCGGGAGCGCTACGTGGTGCAGATCACGCCCGCCTTCAAGTGCACCGGCATCTGGCCGAGGAGCGCGGCGCAGTGGCCCATGCCGCACATCCCCTGGCCGGGCCCCAACCGGGTGGCGGAGGTGAAGGCGGAGGGGTTCAACCTGCTCTCCAAGGAGTGCTACTCGCTGACGGGCAAGCAGAGCTCCGCCGAGAGCGACGCCTGGGTGCTGCAGTTCAGCGAGGCCGAGAACCGGCTGCTCATGGCCGGCTGCAGGAAGAAGTGCCTCTCGGTGCTCAAGACCCTGCGGGACCGCCACCTGGAGCTGCCGGGCCAGCCGCTCAACAACTACCACATGAAGACCCTGCTGCTGTACGAGTGCGAGAAGCACCCCCGGGAGACCGACTGGGACGAGGCCTGCCTGGGGGACCGCCTGAACGGCATCCTGCTGCAGCTCATCTCCTGCCTGCAGTGCCGCCGCTGCCCGCACTACTTTTTGCCCAACTTGGACCTCTTTCAAGGCAAGCCCCACTCGGCCCTGGAGGCGGCCGCCAAGCAGACGTGGAGACTAGCGAGGGAGATCCTCACCAACGCCAAAAGCTTGGACAAATTATAAAAAGCAGGCTGGACTGGACTCTCCGAGCAACGGGACGCAGCGAGACAGGAGCCAGGTACATGTTCAAAGTTCTACAAGTTCAAACTCCTTTTATTTAAACAACGAAAATGTGCTTTTTCATCCTGTGACTTGACGGAATTCAAATGTACAGAAATAAAATGCTCCAAGTCACACGTAGGCCTCCTGTTTTAATAGGTTCCTTCAATTCGTCCCATCATTTCATTTGGACTATGAAACCAATCCTTCCGTTTCTCATTCATTTGAGGCCATTTTTATTCGACAGAATCCCGTTGGTTCAAACGCCTCATGTTTCATTTATTCCATATTATCAGAACCACAGGGTTACCTTTAGGGTGTATTTAAACATTCAAATATAAAACCGAACCCCAACACAGCAGCTTCTGTTGGTTTTATTTGTGCAAATCAGGTTACGTCATTTAAAAAAAACAAACAAAGTATACATTTATTTTTAGCTGCGCATCATCACCTTAGAACCATCCATTTTTTGCGTGCGTGCTTCTTTGCCTCTTGCAAATTGCGCACGCACGGCTGCGCCGCGGCGCGTAAGGAGAAGCCCAAAGTGCAAAAGTGCCGACCCGCGGCGCGAGCTTACCTTGGAGTCCACGGCCTTGAAGTCGGGCTCGTCCTCGTCCACCTCAAAGTAGAACTCGGAGGCGGTGATGGACAGGGTTCCCCTCACCACCGCGGCCGGAGCCACCAGCTGGGCCGCGGTGCTCAGGTTGACCGGGCCTGGGCGCGCGCGCGCACACACACACACACACATTTATATACAACATTACTGGGGGGCAAGATGCAGCTCTGAAATGTTTTCAAAAAGTGATCATTTATTAAAAGCGGATGAGGAAAAAAAAGATTAGATAAAATGCAGTAAAATAATTCCATATGAATATGCATATGAATATGATAATGGATGAGGCCACTGAAGAGAAATAAGGGGGGAATGGGAGCCTAAATGGACTCTTTCAGACACACTTGGCCCGTAGAAAAGGTGGGATGCTCAGATGGGGACACACACACACACACACACAAATATATATATATGGAAGCATAAAAGCAGTTTCTGTCGGGTGTAGAATATTCTAAGAATATTGGTCTTGAAAGGTCTGCGTGATAAGGGATGTTGTAATCCTGTTGTCGTGCATTTTACAACTGGAATATGCGGATTGCACAATGCAATGGGATTAGGACTACAATCTTCCACAAACTGCAGTTTCCTCCCATGCATGCATGCAGTGCTGCATTTTGTATGATATCATTCCGCGGATGATATCGTTACGACTAACGCAGCGGATGGACGTGGTGAGCGTGAGGGGACAACGCATTAGGTACAGCCGGGCCGTCCTTACACTTGATATTAATAGCTTGCCGTTACAATGAAAAGCAGTTGAACAGCACAAGGCACCCCAATCTGCAGCCTACAAGTGTCAGGTAGCAACCAGCCACGTATTAGGAACTGCACTGTTAGCGTTCACCACTGCAGACGACAGCCACAATGATAATAAACTTATTCTTACATATTTTTTCCCCCCCCAAAAAGTATAATTGCAGCCCCTTTTCTTAGTTCTTCCAAAGCTGCAGGTTCATCATGGGGTCGGGTGTGCAAGGGTGATCGGCGGGGGTCTGTTTCACTCACCCGTAAAATTCTCCAGGTCTTTATCCTCCAACGACGACAGCGCGTCGTCGTCCCCGTCCAGCAAAGCGTCGCCGTCTGAGTTCTGATTGGCCGGGACCTGACTGCCCTTGATGGACTGCTGTCCTTTCAGGACGTCCTCTTCTGATGCTGGGGGAGACAAACACATATTTACTAGCAATAGAAGTAAAATACTTGTAATAATATAATATTTGATGTAAAAAAAAATCAATAAGAAGACCCAAAACTGTAATTTCTTGTCAATAAAAAAGTTGCTTGAGGTATTTTTAATCCTACCACTTTTTAGCACTGTTATGCTTTAGTAATTCTTTATACATTTTTTTATTAACTAGCTTGTTAAGCTAAAAGTGATCCCCAACCGTTGGAAATGAAAACTGATAAGTGTACATTAATGCTTACTGAGCAGTAATAACGCTACTAAACTACCTGTAAGCAATACTCTTCAGAGTATTCTTAAATATATAAAATAGTGAGCCCAAATTCCAATGTAAATGAAAATTAAATGAAAATGGTAGTAAACAAAAATAGTATAATAGTTGTTTTTTTTACCAAGCATTTATAACACTATTTTAAGCTATTTATAGACAGTTAAGAGTAACAAAAAATATATAATAGTGAACCCAAAACCTCATGCAAATCCAAATTGTAATAAGCAGTTCATGTTTACTAGTGTTTATAACACCATTATTACTCTATTTGTTTAAAAATGCAGAACAGTGAACGTAAATGTACATGAAAAGTCTAATAAGTGCATCAAAAGTGTTAATTCATGCTCACTAAGTGTTTATATTAAAAGCTATTATCACGCTACTAACAAATAGTGCAATTTAAAATACTTAATAGTGAACCCAAAACTTATTTCTGATAAAGTGCTTCATAACTTTGAATTTATGTTTACTGCATGTTTATAAAATGTTTATTAAGCTGGTCATAAACAATTGAGTCATTGCAAATATCTAATTGTGAATGCAAAATGTAACAGAAATGAAAATAATAATAAATAACTTAAAGTTTACTCAGTGTTTAGAGAACTACTAACATATTCCAAAACAATTATTGAGAGTGATTTCTAATTAGGATTGTGAACCCAAAAGCTCAAAAAAATAAAAATTGTAGTGCTTCATAAGTGTTAATTTTTACCAAGCGTTACTATCACTATTACTAAGCCATTTATAAACAATGGAGAGTAATTTAAAATGTCTAATAATGGACCCAAAAGCTAATGTAAATAAATATTGTAGTAAGCAACTCATAACTGTTCATTCATGTTTACTAAGTGTTAATAAAACTATTCCAAACAATGAGTAAAAGTCATGTAAAATATCTAATAAGAAACCCAAAGCCTAATGTACTTGGAAATTGTAGTACGTGCTTCAAAAGTGTGTCAAGTGCTTGGACTGCTAATATTAACCTATTTATAAACCAATACCAAGACATGGAATAGCATAAACGAAAATAGTAGCAAGCATAATTGAATAAGCATAATTGTGTTATTGAGCTACTTACAATCACTGCTAAGAAATTGCAAAGTGATTGTAATAACCGAGATTTCCCCCACACTTATCTAAAACGATAGTAAAATAGTCTAAGATCATTGATTGTCAAGAAGAAACAAGTGTTTGATGTTTTTTTTAATAAATAATAATAATAATAGTAATACATTCAATTCTGTCTAATCAGTTCCTAAGTGTGTTCACGTTTAGGCGGGGGTCTTTTATTGTTGCCATGAAATGTGAGGGGCTTTCACACCCTCATTGAAACGTAGAAATGAAATGTTGTTTTCACACACATTTTCTACAAATAGCTGTAAAGGCACGGTGCTGCCGCCACAAAAAAAAAGCGTGCGGTTCCTCTGAGCTGCTAGTCTCTGGCTTAAACAGCTGCCATGAGGCCGCCGCTGCTGCTTGCGTCGGGTACTTCCTACACTCGTACACTAATCGCATCAAACATGTAAACGCTTTGTCGCGTTCTACGTCCACCTCAAGTCAACTTCCCCCCCCCCAAAAAAAAATAACCCACAGCTGGCGGTACACTTTGAAGACTTAAAAAAATGTCTTGTCATGGAAAATATGCGGCTGACTGATATTTAGAATGTTCTTCCTGCAATTAAACCCCCTGGAGGATTCCTTAGTTAGCAGCGCTGAAATTACTACCAGCGCCCCTAATACGTACCACATGACACCGTATTCACACCAAGGAAGCGGGCATGGCGTGTGTGTGTGTGTGTGTGTGTGCGTGCGTGTAGGGGGGCACAAAAAACAGAGATGGATTTCAACTTTGACACCTTTCACTTCAAAACACGCCCCCCCCTGGCCAAACACACACACACACACGCATGCGTGCTCGTACAAAAAGAACTCAGAAAAGCACGTCATCTCGTAAACCTGCTTGGAGACCACCGCTATGTATCCCACCAGCCATTGGCCGTCACGACATAAGGTTGGCTAACCATCACGAGTCGGCAAAAAGCCATGTGTAACATTCCAGCTTATGCCGAGTAGTTTATGACTTGCTTTGATTTTACACATTTATTGTTGTCACTGCCAAAATGAAACGAAAGTATGTTTCTTAGAAAATAAAAATGTCCAAGATGGACTTGAAAAACAAAAAAAAAACATAACTTATTGCTCCAAAATGGGCTGCTGTTAATCAAACTCAAAATATGTGCAGAATGATGGATGGACGAATTACACATTGGGAATTTACGACTAAAAGTGCCCATAAAAGCTCCTCTCCCGGCCTGAGAGGCCGATGACATCGCTTGTACCACGGTGGAAGTGGCCAAACGAGGACATTTGTGTTCTGGTGGGGAGCTACCGATTACCAGGACCAGAGACGTGACTGTTTCACGGCCGGGGCTTGGGAGGGTGGTACTTTCTAGGGGTAAGCGGGTGGTTGGGACGTCCTGGCAGCGTCTTGGCGCAGCATGAATGACAGCAGTTGTTCTCCTCAACGTACACATCTCAAGAAAAACACGACTTCAGAATTGATGTTTCTGGGGGAACATTAGCATACGCTGAGTCGGATCCCGGACGAGAAATGACGTTAGAGAGCAAGGAGCGAGGAGCCCCCCCCGCCCGCTCCCGCCCGTCCCGTGCATATGATGAACATAATTACAGCCAGATATGACCTTTGTGCTCTGCTTGGAAACCCAGCACCGCCTTCTCATCTCCAGTCGCACTTCCGCAACAAATGTCGGGTCGGCTAAAACAAGACGAAAGGTTAGGCGAGGAAAAGACGCCGGCCTCGGTGTCACGGCGTTATTTTAATGATATATTCCCAGACAGACTGAGCTACTTCTCCGCGCCTGCACTTTCTCTCTTCCGTGACGACGACAAGGCGACTTTTAGGCAGCGCACGCACAGGGGCGCAGCGACCACTGGCTAAATGCCTTCCCCGGCATGTCCCTAAGGACTTCTGTGACTTTGTCCCTTCAGGGGGCGCTCATACCTGCCGTATAGCCGGACTGGAGGCAGGTGTGACGCCATCAGGATGAACTTCTAACCAGAAAATAAATCTGTTCAGGTTCTATTAGATGTGAGCTTTTTACCTGGCACTGGGTAAAAAAAAAAACCTCCATCTAATAGAGCAAAAACAAATCATATCCGGCTTTAGTAATGCCGCGTTTATGGCGGGTAATCAGCTCCAGACCAGCACCAAGATAGATATAAATAGATTACTTTACCCGTTAGGCGCAAAATAACTAATAATTCCTATTACAATTATGATGATTATTACTATTAATATGATATTGTATGTATAGTGCCATATATTACTGACAAAGTAAATATGGCGAAGGACAACCGAAACTGAAAACATCCGGCAGATGGTTCAACATGAAATAAATGTATCCGATAATATTTACAGTGCTGACAACTGCCAATTCTTTTTCTGTGGTTTTGGGTTAGGATCTGCCAACTTTCCATGCGCCTTCTCTGCCACGCGAGAAAAAAATGAAGTACGCCTTATTTAATGAACCATCCGGGTCCTTTTTCTGCTAAGTAGTCTATACCTTGTCTTGTTTCGTTTCATCATACGGCCGTCCGCCAAGGGAATGAGCTTCAATGGCCCAGCATGCTTAGACAAACCAGGAATTTGACTGGCATCCTTTTTTTCTCCATGTATTGTCCCTGTCGTCTCTCCTTGTCCCTTTTCTGTTATGGTGGGATTTTTGGTTTTTCAGTTCGGTGGCAAAAATGAATGTGTCCCTGAAATTCCGCTTCGCAAAAGCCAGCAGGCCTATATGAACGGAATCTATGTTTGTCGTGGTTAGTGGCAAAGAAAATGGTGCACACCGTTTGTGTGGTTTAGTATGTCATATGCAACATTTTCACACACAAGGCTCCGACTGGTACCCGAAGGGAAATTGACATTGCCGATTAAGGGAAAAGGGGAGGAGAAACGTGACTTACCGCTGACAGCAGCCACTGTTTTGCAGCAAAAAAACAAAAGGGGGGAAAAAAAACAACATTTTCAGACTTTTCACTGCCAATCGAATCAGCACTGCATGTGTGAGCATGCTAACACCCGGGCTAAACAAACACCACAACTAACTCATTTGTGGCACAATGAAAGGTTGTACTATACTATATACAGTATAGAATATGTGCAGTGGTGTGACTTTTAGCAAACAAATATAAATATTAGTCAATGACAGCACGACGACAGCAAATTCAAACCTACGTGGCCCTGTGGGAAAAAATGATGCCTGCTGTCTAATAAAAAATCTGGCCTTCTGGACAAATGATCCAAAACACACCAGCAAGTCCACCTCTGAATGTCTGAAGAAAAAGACTTTGGAGGGGCCTAGTCAAAGTCCTGACCTGGATCCTATTGAGCTGCTGTGGTATGACCTTAAAAAGGCAGCTCATGCTGGGAAAACCTTCCAATGTGGCGGAATGAGAACAATTCTGCAAAGATGCTTTAAGAAACTCAAGCTACGGCAAACACTGCCCAAAGCTTATTAGGTTTAGGGGGCAATCACTTTTCCACACAGGGCAATGTAGCTTTGCATTTTTTTCCTGCCTTCATAATAAAAGCTTTCATTGAAAAACTGCATTTAGTCTCCAGTGGTGTTGTCATTGACTAATATTTGCGTTTGTTTGACGGTCTGAAACATTTTAGTGTGAGAAGCGTGCAAAAAATAAATAAATTAGCATATACTATGTATATACACATAGTATGCATATACGTACATACATACATGAGTGTTAGGGCTAATTCTGACCACAAGCTGCAAGTACTGCGCTGGGGACTGACCGTGCTCAGTGGCAGCTTTGAGAGTGGCCTCTGAGTGGGTGGATCCGAAGGGGTTCCGGGTGAAGCGGCGTCGCCGTCTTAAGTCGTCCTCCCAGTAGTCCAGGCGCCAGAACTCCCTGGGTCGGCTGCAGCGAGACAGAGGTAGCGCATGTGTTAGCAATTACCAGCCAGCGTGGTACTCAGGGCCCGGCATTCATGCACGGCCAAAGCCAGTGTGTGCAAAAGCCGGGATTTTGGATGCGGTCTTCTAAGCTAGTAAAGAAATCTGATGATGTTCTATCACAACCGTCTGCTTGTCACAGGTAAGACACTCTTTTAATGTTTTTAATGTTATCATCATCGGCATCCCCACAGACAAATGACAGCAGGATCATTTTCTGCACTTTTTTGTGCCACACTCTTGCAGTGAAGGCCCAGCGTGATGTTTCTCCTCCTCACGAGCGGAGGGGTTACTTGAAGGCAAACAACGTGACGAACGGGGTCACCTACGCAACAGAAGCCCCTGATTCTAAAGCTGAACAATTTGGGAATCTTCGACTTTCACTTTGTGCATGATAAACACAGCTCCATGGCAAAGTAAATGATATTAACTTAACACACACACTCTCAATGCAGTGGAGCAGCATCAGGGTGCAGGAGGACGTGGAAGTTGCAGCAGTGCGGTCGCTGATGGAGGAACGTCAGCATACCTACTTTATGTTCTTCAGCTGGAGGCACCACACTAATCACCACACTAACCTCTCGCTCCAGAACCAGCCATCACACAGCGAGGCTTTCAAGGATAAAAGACAGCAGAAGTACTATCTGTTCAAAGGCAAAAAAGTAGACTTGATGTTCAATGTCGGGGTGGCAGCGTGCATCCATCGCTAAAACGGGGTATTCAAAAAGTATTCAATGTGATTTTCAGCAGTACTATCAAGCACATACACGGCATTAGCAACACCTCCTCCCAGGCTGCAAGTAGTGATAAATGGGAAATCCTGCAAACGGATCAGAACCCACTTTGCTTTTTATGGCAGAATATTTTATACAACACATAACGCAGAATATATACAACTATGCTGGACAATTCTACATATACGGTATAAATGCAGCAAATGTCCATAACTAGCACGTATGTGCTAACAGCGACTGTAAATAACAGCACTGTACACAATATGGTAACGCTAACCGGGTATAACTATGCTAGCAGTAACTGTACGTAATATTTGCTAACAGTAACTGTACATAACTAGGACGTATGTGCTAACAGCGACTGTAAATAACAGCACTGTACACAATATGGTAACGCTAACCGGGTATAACTATGCTAGCAGTAACTGTACGTAACATTTGCTAACAGTAACTGTACATAACTAGCACGTATGTGCTAACAGCGAAGGTAAATAACAGCACTGTACACAATACGGTAACGCTCACTGTATATAACTATGCTAACAGTAACTGTCAATAACTAGCATGTATACGCTAACAGTGACTGTAAATAACAGCACTGTAGACAATATGGTAATGCTAACCGGATATAATTATGCTAAGAGTAACTGTACATAATATATGCTAACAGCAAAAAATGTACATAACTACCCGTTATGTGCTAACAGCGACGGTAAATAACAGCACTGTACACAATATGGTAACGCTAACTGTATATAACTATGCTAACACTAACTGTACATAACTAGCCCTTAGGCGCTAACAGTGTTACACAACATGGTAACACTAACTGTATATAACTATGCTAACACTAACTGTACATAATATATGCTAACAGCAAATGTACCTAATATATGGTAACGCTAACTGTATATAACTATGCTAACAGTAACTGTACATAACTAGCCCTTAGGCGCTAACAGTGTTACACAATATGGTAACGCTAACTGTATATAGCTATGCTAACAGCAAATGTACCTAATATATGCTAACAATAACTGTACGCCACTAGCGCGTATGTGCTAACTACATGTATGTACCTATTGCATGTGGAGCAAGTGGTGAAACTAGGCTCCGCCGTGTTCTTATGACCAAAACATTCTTTTTGAAAAACCCGCTTGAGTCCAAGCTGACGTAGATGATGAACGGCTTCGGTCAACATAAAACGAGAGAGCCAAGAGCTGGCGTCACCGAGCAGAAACATAACGACTGTCTGGTCACGCAGCACTCACTTCCTGTTCATGCAAAGTAGGACTGAAGATACCAGCAGGACAGAAGTGACTTGGATTCAGAAATGCTGGCATTTTATGGATTTATTTTGCAGCCCAGCAATCCAATTAATAATTATGCAAGCTTTTGTTATCAAAAATGTTATTTTAAAGACTGGCGCCGCAGTAAATTGTACTGCGGCAGGAAGTAACGGGCTCTGCATCATTTATCAACTTTGTTGGCGCGGCATGAGTTCTGTTCATCTCCATTCTCGCTACGCCGCCGCTCTCGTCGGGATTGATGACCAGGTATCTTTCACCTCCGCCGGCGTGCCGTCATTAGGACCCTCCCCGCCGCCCCCCATTGTCACGTCCCTCCCTGATGACTGGCATGACTCCTCCACCCTCTCCGCCACCCGTCCGTGCCGGCTATGACTAATTACTGCAGCTCGCGGCTCCCATCCTGATGGATTCATGGGCATTGTGTGCAGCACGTATAGGATGCCCGCCCCCGCCAAACCCCATCCCCCGGCACTTGCATGAGATGAGAGTCTGTGTGTCCCGATCCGGAGCTCAATAATTATTTTTCTTCGATGAATGCCATCGCAGGCAGGATGATTAAGTGGCCGCTGGTGTGCGGAGACTATCACACGCAAACACCGAGCGCCGCCTTTGTTGTCGCCACCGAATCTGCACGCACGCGCACACACTCGCACAGCGCTTGTAAGATGTTAGTTTTGGGTTGGAGACTTGCACAGGCTCAGGACCCTAAATAGTGGCTGGGACATGTCCTTAGTGCCCTCAAGCAAGGCACTGAAACAACAACAGCCCATTTTCATTCCACCACACTTAAACATATCTAGCTGTGCTTCTTTCAAAGACAAAAACCACAAAGCAGATTTCTACTATGCTTGAAGAACGGTCATTTAGTAGGATTTTCTATGTATTTTGGGGTTTGTTTCCTGATAAACACTTATAATAGTAGAAAGCCTTCCGCTCATATTTGATGAATGCAAAGTGTAGTGATTACAATCACACACAGCGGAACTTTGCATGAATTCCTTGCAAAAGGTCAGACTGAACTCAAAATGGATGCTAACCCACTCAATTTTCCCAAATCAATCAAATCCAATTTATCTGTTCCAGAAAAACAAAAATGTTAAAAGGGATAGTTTGGATTTTTTGATGTGAAGTTGCCCTGCGATTGACTGGCGACCAGTCCAGGGTGTACCCAAAATATGTGCCCAAAAGAGTAGCCATTTGCATAAAAAAAAAACACCTCCTGAAAAAAACCTGACCTCACAAAAGTTATGCCCATGTGATTGTGAGGTCTCATTTTTTTGAGGAAGCATTTTTGTGATAGAAATATATATATACATTTTTAAAACGCATATTGCACCGAAGCCAAACTTTTTACTTAAGTGTCCGCAAAAGAACAGAACAGAGCAGACTTCAGCTCACTGGATGAAATGGGGGGGTAAGTCACTGTTGATGCATCACACTGCTGATGGGAATGGCTTACAACTTCATGTCAAAAAATCAGAATTATCCCCATAACACAAAAACATTTTGCAATTACAATTATATAAATACAAAAAAATAAACATTTTAAACTTATTGTCTTTCAATGAAGACGTGAATGTTGCCAAAGTCATGATCAACACAAACACCACCTTCCTGTTTTTCCACCACAGGTTTCTCATTTTCTTTTGCTAAAACAAGCCAAAATGGAGCCAAAGAAAGTTGAAAGTGGCAGCATTTTGATAAAGAAAGCGAGAAATTCTATTGCGTTCAAAAATACCGAAATGGCAAAACAGGAAGGTGGTGCCTTTGACAATCGGGTCTTTAAAGAAGGTAAAAGTAGCTTTAATTATTTTCCTCGTTTATACGCGCTTAGAACTAAAACACTACCAGTGTAAAACAACACAAAGGTGTTTTTGTTTTAACATTTTTGGAGCCTTGTGCTGTAACTGTGTAAGCAAAGAACTACGGTCTACCACTGATGACATCACAGACGGGTGACAGAGCTGATAGGATGCTAAAAAGGAGATTTTATGGTTTTAAAAAAACCTTGAATGTTCTACACAACGCAATGAGTTGATCAACGAGCTGCTCCAGATGCATGGATGGTTTGACTGGGCGGGTCACAAAGGCATTGATTAATAGTTCAATGGCCTAATTGCCGCTTTGTAGTCACTGAAAGATTGCTGCCAGGACACACAATGCATGCTAGAGATGAATGCTAAACTAACGCATCCTTCTTGAACTTCTTCAGTGACCTTTCCGGTTGGAATGGCTTCTTTTTTTTTTTGTTTAATAATATCCAACAAATGCTGATTCCTAATGGATGGTGTGTGAATCTGAGTGGGCACAGCAAATGTCAGCATTCTTGATGTGGTTTTCCATGGGTTGTATGCTATGTAAATGATGGAAGATGACCTTTATCGTGGCAAGCAGGGCGCGCCGAGTGAATGTGCTTTCATATATCACCACGAGTGACTGCACTTTGGCACAAAAACTCATACATAACCTTTCTGCTAAATGCATTTGGAGTACACACTCAATGAAGAAGGAAGACGGCCCCCCCTGCTTATTTGACATTAATGCAGCTTCCCATAGCCAGCCCTCAAATTGCTCAAATATCGCCGCCGATCCTCGGGATGACTTTTGCTGTCATTTGCATGAAGCATGTGTTTAGGAGAACCAGAAAGCGGCAAAAGAGATTGAGGATTTGTCATGTGGACGACGGCTGGCTTGGAGCGCGGGGCTCTTTGTCACAAGAGTGGCAGTGATCGCCTCGCCGCTATCGCCAGACTCAAATTAAAAAAAAGATGAAACAGGAGCCAACACCTTCCCGATGGAATTGTTTGGCTATGATTAAGTCTGGGACCTGTGATGCTCTTCATGCTATTATACGGAAACACTATTACTTCTCACGCCAACAAGCTTCCATAACATGCGTGTACCTTTCATGCACCTATACGCTGCGTGCCCTTCCCCCATTCTACTCTATAAGCACAGCAGAAACATTTTCATTTCAACGTGATACTTTCCTGCCTGCAAATGTCTGATCTACTGTCTTACAACACCGACTGTGCAACACCTATGTCCACTGGCCACCTCAAGCGTCCATCATGTCCACTTTAGAAAACATTGAAGTCAATCCTCATGCACACTCAACAAAATGTTTGGAGCAGTTGAAAAAGGTCAAGAATGCACATTTTGCACAGCTGGAGCTCAAGCTGGTCCTTGGTGCTTGCAAGTTACTCTACTCCGCTTGGATCACAAGGAGTCATTAGTGGAGTGTTTTTATTTATTTAAATAGCATTTTAATGCTCCTGAACAAGAAAACTAAGTGGCAGGCTTATTTTTCCTCAGCAGCCAATTACCCAAAAAAAGTTAGGAACGTCAGAGGATCCTGTGAGATTAAAACGTGACAGGATTTCTCATTCAGAAAAAAAAATTGTCATGGGCTCTAGGCCTGGGACAATAATACATAAATACGTCACACAATAAAAGAAAATAAATACAGGCCTTAATATCTGGCCATGTGCAGGCGGGAAGGGAGTTCACTCTGTGCATTGCTTTCAGGATGCCAAGTTGGAGGAGTATTACAATCATCATCATTTTTCCACACCGTCTTTATGTGTTTCTTCCCTCCAGGAAGTGTTGGATTCTAACGGCAGAGCCATTTTTTTAAAAATGGAATAGCAGAAGTGCCAAAATGAAAAGGAATTCAAGTAAAAAAATAAAGATAATCAATAATCCAATTTTTTTTAAAAAAAATAGTCATATTGTTTTTCCGTTTTAGCTTTGCTTTGCTTGTTTGTTCTGTACTGTCTTGGTCTTTTCTATTTGCTTTTTACCATTGCATTTCCCGGATGGCTCAAGCTGGCGAGTAAAAGCATAGCCAAAACAATGACCCGTCATTCTGCCAGGGTCTGCCAGCCTGTTAGCCGCTTCTCTCAGCAGCCTCAATATGAACTCTATCGTGTAAGACGCTCACGCCAAGTCAAAGGGTCAAAAGCAACAACAAAATAGAAAAAGCAATGACAAAATGGAAAAATAATAGGACTACATCTGTATGTACGTATTAAAGGTTATATATATATATATATATATATTATACATACATAATTTTATGTTTTAATGATTCCCTTTATATTTCAACATGTATTTCCTTATAATTTTGGTGATTTCATATATTTTTTCAACAATTTTCAACAATACACAAGAAAATATGAAAGCCTGTATTTATATTCATTCAGTACTTTGTTTTTTGCATGTTTGTAAAATGTTTCAGTTCAATGACACAATTGAAAAAAATGCAGTTTTTAAATAGAACATTTTATTGTTAAGAGTAAAAAATCCAAACCTACAAGGAGTGAAAAAGTGATCTCTTCTCCTGTCAAAACATAACAACTGAGATGGCACTCTGAAAAAGATGCAGTCATTACTAATGCTTTGGGACTCCAGCAAACCACAATGAGAGCCATTATCCACAATTGGTGAAAACATGTAACAGTGGGGAAGCATCTCAGAAGGGATTGGCCAACTAAAATTCCCCCCGGAGTGCAGCGACGACACACCCAAAAGGTCACAAAAGACCCCACAACAACATCCAACCAACTGCAGGCCTCACTTGCCTCAGTTAAGATTAGTGTTAGCGACTCCACCATAACATTAAGACCGATCTCAATTTTGCCAGAAAACATCTACTGTAGATGATCGACAAGACCTTTGGGAAAATACTCTAAACTTAGCGTGTCCCACTACATCTGGCGTAAAAGTAACAGCGCATTTCAGAAAAACAACACCATAGCAACAGGAAACTATGGTGGTGGTTGTAGTATTTAAATTTGCTTGATGATCTGAAATGTCAGAATGCGACAAACGCGCCTAACACTCATTAGCGCGCCTGAACGCCCACAGCGCGAGGCAAAACAAGCTGAAAGGAGACTGAGTGAAGTTGTTCATTGTTCTGCACGCATCATATAAAAATATACATACATTTGATGTTTATTTTTAGTGCTTAATCCTGAATATGTCATTTATATTGTTGTGCCAATACCCGCACGACGCAGCAGTTCAACCACTTGGGGAAAATCATTGGTTGTTGCTAGTATGTAATTTTATATATGGCTTTTAACATGATTTTTTTACTTAACTCAAGTTCATGTCAATGGACAACGAGTGAATTCAAGCCATTCAAATGGAAGGATTCCAACATCAAACTGGAATAAAAAATACGGAGGATGATTACTTATCTATTTATTATGCATGCCATCTCAAACTTGATCAAAATGTGACCTTGCAAAATACCCACCCCGAATTACTATAAACTGAATTATGATCAATATTTCAAGTTATTTAAAGTGCAAATGTTGGTGAGCAGGATTAGGGGGAAAGATGGCTTCAGATCAAAATGTCTGAAGGGGTATGCCGCTGTAAAAAGTTTGGGAACCACTGGGCTGCACAATCATGGGGAACACTGCTGACTTGAAAGTTGCCCAAAAGACAACCACTGACACCTCGCACAAGGAGGGAGGCAAGACACAAAAGATATTTGCTAAAGAAGCTGGCTGATCACAGAGCTCTATGTCCAAGCATATTAACAGACAGATGCAGGAAAGGAAAATGTGTGGTTAAAAAAAATATAAAAAAAACAAAGTCTACAAGCAATAGGGATAATTGGAACCTGAAGAGGATGTGGGGGAGATTCACAAAGTGGGTTTCAGCTATCTTGTTCCCTGTGTCAGGCCAATCCTGAACTAAAGACACCATCTCACCTGGGCTAAGGACAAAAAGGACTGGACTTTTGCTGAATGGTCCAGAGTTATGTTCTGATAAAAGTAACACTGTACACATATAGCATATGCACGCAAAACACTTTCATAAAGGCGACTGGTAGATAAAAAACATTTTTGTCTTACGTTTTTAAGTAATAGCCCAGAGGGTAGATACAAAAAATACTTTTAAGTCATTCACAACAGCCTACATTTTCTGTGCCATACTTGACAAAATAATGTCATTCGCTACATTTGAATTTTTAAATATTACTTGACATTTTATCTTTGTACATTTAAATTTACCTGGGAAAAATACTTTCTATATATTCTTGTACACGCTTGTTACCTGGTAAACAGTTGTTTGTCGTGTTTGTGGAAAGTAATTGGTTTTGTTTTTTGAGCAGACAGTTATTTTTATATGTTTTTTATAATATATTTTTTTATGTGAACATAAACCAAGTTGGGGCCGCACGGTGGATGAGTGGGTAGCACATTGGCCTCACAGTCAGGAGGTTCAGGGTTCGAATCTCCGTTGGGCATCTCTGTGTTTGCATGTTCTCCCCGTGCCTGCGTGGGTTTTCTCCGGGTACCCTGGTTTCCTCCAACATTCCAAAAACGTGCATGTTAGCTTAATAAAAAGTCAGCTTTGAGACTTAATGAGGATAAGCGGTATGGATGGAAACCAAGTTGGAGAGGAACGGAAATCTAGTAGAAAAGACAGATCTGTTCAGTTGTAATTGGGCTATCTAGCTAACATGCTGCAGGTTATCATTTCTATATTGTTCCACTGCACCACTAAACCCAAAATTCCACCAAAAGACGCCAACCAATGAATTGACTTGGCTAGTTATTGTAAGCTTATTGTATGACTTATGTGAAAAACTCTCCCCAATTAAGTTGAATCTTTCAAAAAAGGAAAGATATCGCGTCTCTGTAACATCAGCAGTTTTAGGTCTAACGCACTCATGCACCCCCCCAGAATTGCAATGGAACGATGCAAATTGAGCGCTAATTATCACAAGCGTCCAATTAGTGGCAATTACGCTCTATAAAAACGTAGCCGCACAGAAGGCAGATAATAACACCATCACTACGTCGTGATATCGGATGGAAGGCAGTGAAAACAATCCCGGCTGCAAAGCATTGGATAGTACATAATAATCCTCTAGAAATATGGGAATAAATCGTCAACACAGACTGGAAGCACCTTCACACTCAAGTGGCACCATCTGTATTTTTGATGAAGCCTCACATTTTGTCTTGTGTATTTGACAACAGGCCGTTGTGGCCATTTATCACAGCCGCTGCTGGGTAATGAGGGGCATCCGCCGGACCAGAGTTGCATAATTCTGCCATTACTGGCCCCATTTTAATAATCCCTTGACCTCCAGCCTTCAAAGATGATCTTGAGGACGGCTGACAAATCGGACCGCGCGAGTCCACGTTTCCATCACAACCCAAAAAGAAGAAAAAAAAAAAAAAACACAGCAGAGAACTGAAGGTCAGACGGAGACGCCCAGCTGAGGGGGATAATGACTACAAAAACATGGGCATAGACCGCCGTCATGTATCCCAAAACTATCACATTCCAGTAATAAGGTCCGATCAAAACACTGAACTCTCTCTCTCCAACGACAACCTATGAGAAATTCAAGATACCATTTGTAGGCCCATGCTGACTTTCCAAATAGAAAATCCGTTTTCAGTGGGGCGTGGGTATTTCGTACTGTACCACATTCGAAAAATATTTTATTCTATAGTATACTAGACATTACACATATAAATGTATATATTATAATATTTATATTTTATTCTAAAAAGTCAAAGATGAAGACTGAATCTGCACATGCTGCTTCCCATCATGCTTTGCTTTACTGCTCAGTAAATAATATTCACTCATCTGTCTAATCACCTGACACCAAGTCTACGGTTGGCGTGTGCGGTTATCCCGTTCCGTTCGGACTCTTATGTGTCTAATGAACAACGGAAGACTTCACCCATTTCCCGCACCGCTTGTTCTCTCTAGGTGTGCTGCAGCCTATTCCAGCTGGCTTTGGACGAGTGGCGGGGTACGTATGAGACGAGCATGTGAGTTACTCAGTATTTCTAATCACCAAGATTTGATGGGATAAAAGCAAAGAGTGTTACTTGATTTACAGTTGGAAAGTTTCATTAGTTGGTTGTTTTGCAAGAAATTAAATGGTACGTCTTTTTTTTTGTTTTGTTTTTTGTCTTTTAGTGCGCAATCCCTTGTTTAGTGCAGTTAATTGGTTCCAGATCCCATGGTGGTACAAGTTCTTATTAATTAATTCAATATTAGACCATAAAAACAAACCACATCTAAATACACTTTTAACATCAGTCCAACCCTTTAGAGATGACATATTACCCAAAATACTAGACATAATAAGAGAAAATTGATAAATCTAGTGCTTGTGTGTGTTGCTGTAAATGTGTTCCGTTGGAACGGACAGGAAGTGATGTTGGGGTTCAGAGTTGAGTTGTAGCTTGGCGTGGGTTACAGCCACTGCAGTATACCATGTTAGGGACTAATGTGCCTTCAACAAAAGCCTGTTAATCAAGTCTGGTGCTTGTGTGTCCCAGTAACATAACCCATACCTAGTGACCATTGTAGAATACGACATATCATCACAACCTCTTTGAATGCCTTCATTTAGACATTCTTATAATGGACAATGCTTAACTTTCAACAGGCGTACACAACATAACATAACAAATGTGCACAGTTTGGGTCTGGGCTTGTCACTGGTCAGTGGTGGGCGGTGCAGCCGAAGCTGATGCAAGCTGTGCTATAAGATGACACGCCAAATGGCAACGCAACCCAAAGAAGATCAGGTAGAAGGCGTTGAAACTGCAAGTGCAATGTCAGTATTGGAGTTGGTCAGGTGTGTTGGTTAGCACAAGACAAATCATCAAACTATAGAAATACAGCAACCTTTTCCCAAACAGAAAGAACTTATACGTGCACAACTGTAACAGCTTTACCAATACTTGGCTGATTATTCTAGTTGCGGAACTTGAAAGCAGAGCTCAGAAAGGCTTAGGATGCCAGCTTGGAGGAGCATCATCATAATCATTCTTCCACACCTTTATGGGTTCCTTCCTTCCAGAAAGCGCTGGATTGCCACGATAAAGCAGATTTTTGGGGGGGTGAAAGTAGCAAAATAAATGACCTGCTGGTGTGCGGGTGTAATTACAGCCGCGCTGAGCGGCCAATCTATCAAGAGGAAGAGGAAGGTGTGCTGGGTTTGGGGTTGCGGGGGGGATTGATGTGCAACAAAGGGTTAGTCAAAGGAGATAGCCTTTGAAGAACTACTGGCCCCGGACAATCGATAGGCAGCAGATATTGCGTCTAGTCGGGTGGTGCAGCCCTAAAAACCTCCTCAACGGCTTCCCATTCAGATATTGATCAGACCAACCCCCCCCCCACCCACCCCACCCCTTATCATGACCTTGGTCCACAGAAAGCCATATACTTTAAGTGTACATGAAAGTCATAAATCTGAGAGTTGTGACCAAGGAAGGAAGGGCGGGAGCAGCGAGGTGGCGAGGAAGGCGGCCATCTTTCACTTCCCAACAAGCATTCCGTGACATCACCACACACACCAGAATGAGCTACTCAATGGACGTAACTACTCGCATTCTGGCCAAATACACACCGCAACCCGCTTATGGTACCGGGTACACGCGCCGCCACTCTGGCTGCTGCACACTTTGTATGAAAATGGATCCATTCACTGTAAATCTGTCCGTTTGATTCATTCCATCAGCTAAGCAGCAATGTAGCTACTGACTGCTTCCGCTCCAACTTTATGTCAGCTGACTGATGTCATATGACGTCTACAGAGTGAGTTTATGACATTGATCCACACTCTTTGTGATCGACCGGACCAAAATGACTATCCTTCACTTGCGCCTCGCACAAGACGTGTTTTAGGGGGATTTGGCAGTTTCGTGCTACACGCAGCTTGGCGTAAGTACGCCTCCGTCCGTCCTACAAGTAGCAAAGAGGGAGGAGAAAAGGCGTGACTGGGTTTAACACAGCTGTGTCAAATCTTCACCAATCAAATTAGCTCCTCTCCTCACCTTTAAATGCGCCGCTGGCGAAGCGCATTACTAGTTTGGTTGAATTATGGATGAAGACAGCGAAAGACGGCCAAACTTTTCCCAGGCATGAATTTATGTTTTGGTCCGGGAGGTCCAAGCTCGCGGTGACCGAATATATGGTCACGCGAGCAGAGCTCCAAAAAAAAAAAACTATGCATAACGGGGATGAAATGGGAAGCAACTGTGTGTAAAAGATGCACTGCCAAGCTGGTGGTCTAGCCCTTGTCACTTGTGTTGTGACATGAACTTGTATTACCCGATTAATTATCATAATTTTTACACAAAGATTAATTCATTTGTTTACAATTAACCACATCCATATTAGATCCACTGGCAACTGATGAAGAGGAGGGGTCAAGGGGGGGGGGGCGGCGATTCGGGGACAGATGAGGTGGTGTAGATCGCGCAACAGAGGCAGATGGGACAGTTAATATAGATGAAAATGTGCTGATTCAGATAGTTACTTTACACAGTGGTTGTTGTGATTATTAAATGCATTCCAATGTGCCTGACATTGTGTAAACCGGCCTGTGGGGTTTTGGTGACGTGTGGGCCAGTCTGCCAATTTGTCACTAAACCGGCTGCGTTTCATCGTACGCCGAGAGTAGACCAGGTTGGAGTAGGGGAGCTTTCAGCGCACCTTCGGCACGAAATTGTCACTACGCCAGGCTGAATCAGTCGGCACCTCCCCTTGCTGCGGTGCCACACCCATTGCCGCGCGGCTCGGTCTACCAAAATGGCGGCGCACGATGTTACGCCGAACAAAATTACCACTGCGCGGCCTGCGCCACGCTGCATAGCCCACAAAATTAGAGCCATTGAGGTCTATGGTGAAAGTGACAAGTAAATGTGCAAGCAACCAATGCTTAGTTGTGCTTTCTTTTTCGGTTACGTCGACAACCACTTATGGTGATGTCAGTCATCCAATCCAAGAGGTGTCAACATATAGTACATTTATCCAAGTCTTGGACGATAAACTACGTCTTTCCATGATGTATGAATGGGATGTATGCCACCTGAGCGTTCACACTGCAGTCGCATGGCATAGGCTACATATCCATTTATATCCACATACCATTGAGACCTGAGTCGCATTTGAATAAATGGGAATTGTGCTGAAAAAATTCAATACAGGTCAGACATGAGCAAAGAAATCGGGATTGACCGGCAGTGTGAACATAGTCTTGGTGTTATTTATTGAATTCCTTTGTTTCTCACCTTTATCAGAATGCTGCCTCTTTCAACTTTCTTTGGCTATGTGGTAGCTTATTTTGAAGTCTTGATGAAAAGAAAAGCAGATATTCGTGGTGTAACTGTGCGGAACTCGGCCATCCGGGGGAATCTCAGAGTAGAGCCGCTGCTCCTTTACATCAAAAGGAGCCAGTTGAGGTGTTTCGGGCATCTAGTCCGGATGCCTCCCAGGCAACTCCCTAGTGAGGTGTTTCGGGCATGCCCAGGCGGGAGAAGGCCTCGGGGAAGACCTAGGATATGCTGGCAGGACTATGTCTCCCAGCTGGCCTGGGAACGCCTTGGTGTCCTCCCGGTGGAGATGGAAGAGGTCGCCGGAGACCGGAAAGTCTGGACTTCCCTACTGAAGCTGCTGCCCCTGTGACCCGGACCCGGATAAGCGGAAGAAAATGGGATGAAATGGAAAAAGTTTCCTATGCAAAAGGGAAAACAGGCTGAGTAATAAAGTGTCGTAATAAAGGAATGATTGCATCGCTTGGTGGCTCCCAAACAGGGAAATGATGCATTAAGATTGATACCTGCCGTAGTGTTGGTCACAACCATCAAAAAAACAATGGTGTAGTAGAAAGTAAACTAAGTTTGTTCAAAGCCTGACCCCATTTGCGGCAGGCAACTTGTTTTTTTCATGGGCTTTTTCGGAAAGCACTTTGATGAGAATCAAAGCGTAATGTCTGCAGAAAAAAAAGAAACGTTGAAATCCCACCAACAGTGTAATGTTTTACTTCTATCTTTCCAGGATTTTAAGTTTTTCGCAGTTCCATCCATCCTGTTTCTATGCCGCTTATTATGGTCGCGGGTATGCTGGTGCCTATCCCAGCCGACTTTGAGCGGGAGGCGGGGTACACCCTGTACTGGTCGCCAGCCAATGGCAGGGCACATACATATAGACACACAAGCATTCACACTCACATTCATACCTACGGACAATTTAGAGTCGCCAGTTAAGCTAACATGCATGTTTTTGGAATGTGGGAGGAAACCAAAAAACCTGGAGAAAACCCACACACACACACACGTGCAAACACCACACAGAGATGCCCAACGGAGAACCTTTCTTTTTGTGGCATTTCTTGACAGATTACCAGTCCAAAGTGTGTCCATAACCAGTGTTCCATGGAGAAAAGGTGAAAAGTACAAATTGGGAGAAAGAGAGCTTCTGGTGAGAAACATCTATAAAGGACAATTCAGGTTTTCCCAACTTATTTCTAATGGTTTAGCAGGCTTTCCATCTGCATTAAAACTCACCCTCAGCAGTTAATATGCTCCCCCGTGACATGCTGCCATTCCTCACGGCCCCCGGCCCAGTGTACTGTATATACGCTGGAGGTAAATGTTAGTGTTAGCGCTATATTCTAATCCCTATCGGCGCACGCAGCCACACGGTAGGGCCCTGGTGGAACGTTATTGCAATCCACGTCTGTCAAACTTCAACGCTCTCCCCAGAGATTTAGGGAACATCCTTTATTTCCTGAAACGCCGTCGCAGACACGTGATTAATGAGCCGGAGGGGGGCTCGTATTCAAATCCGTGCGAGCACTCAGTCGCTGAAGATTGTCGTGCGATAGCAACATCCTCGTTTACACAGGCGGAACACAACCGGCGCTGGAAGGCTTACATTTCTGCGTAGCGTGTGTTTATGTGGTGTGTTTACCAGCGCATCCAGGCAGATGGATTGCAGAAGAGGCCGGGGGCCAAAGCTAATTGGTTCTCAAGTAGTGGCGACCCTGGCTGCAGGAAGCAACTGCTTTTGGGATGAGACACGGATGCAGCTGCTACTGCTCAGCAACTTGTTTAGAAGCAACACACAAGACACATCTACTGTATCCTAAAAATATTAAGCACTTTAAAATAATAAAGGTACAGTAAAAAACGACTGGAACGTCCGTGTTTGTTGGCGTTCAAAATACCTTGTAAAGTTCCGAATGGGCTTGGATGGGATTTTCAGGAATTGTCGGAGATGGGGTATGGAAGAAGTGATCAAACAGTGACTCTACAAAAACGGTCCGAGCACTTGGATTTCTACAAAATATCAAACAATGTAGGATTATTATTTTGGTGTGAATCAACTATGGCGCCTGGCGGAGGTCTGTGCTGTCTGAGTGCTTTTCTAGTTCTAGAAAAATAATAAAATGAAGCTAATGGAGATAAAGCTCCTTCTTCCAGCAATGAAAGAATACATTTTCTACATTCAACACGCAAAAAATCTATCCCAAAAAATCACATTTGTCTTAAAGGTCGGCAAAGTTATAATTAGTGTGTATATATATACATTATTATCATATATATTAGTGTATATCTCATTAATAATTCTTTGGATCTTGAGAAGCTGTGTGCAGGTAATGGCTCCGGGGCCGCACTTCGGACAGCCCTGCAGGAAGTCACTACACTTTGACGAGAATATCATAAGTAGGGCTGCTTTTTCTTTGGCGTTTTGTGGCAGTGCAAGGGTTGTGAGGAAAAAAGAAGACAGAAAAGAAGCCATGACTTGACTATTTTATTTTCTAAATTACGAACGTACATGCCCTAAATTCCTCAAGGCTCTGGATGTTGGAAGACTGTCTTGGTTGACACGCCTCTACAACATAGCATGGAAGTCGGGAACAGTACCTCTGGACTGGCAGACCGGGGTGGTTGTCCCCATTTTTAAAAAGGGTGTGTGCGGAGGGTGTGTTCCAACTATAGGGGGATCACACTCCTCAGCCTCCCTGGAAAAGTCTTCTCCAGGGTGCTGGAGAGAAGGGTACGACCGTTAGTTGAACCTCAGTTACAGGAACTGCAATGTGGTTTTCGTCCCGGTCGCAGAACACTGGACCAGCTCTACACCCTTGCAAGGGTACTCGAGGGTATGTGGGAGTTTGCCCAACCGGTCTACATGTGCTTTGTAGACCTGGAAAAGGCATTTGACCGTGTCCCTCGCGGTGTCATGTGGGGGGTGCTACGGGAGTACGGGATTGGTGGCCCGCTACTACGTGCCATTCGGTCCTTGTACAATC